>VDFB02392207.1:0-18916 GCA_007258455.2 Sequoia sempervirens | reverse complement strand
ATAGCTGCAGTGTCAAAGAAACTCTTCTTGGTGAAGGCTGCTGAATGCCACCCACGAAAGTCATACCTATCACCCGCCTGGATTACCCCTTCATTCACCAAAGTCTGCGTGGGCACACGCATCAAGACAGCAAGACGAGGGATTGTTTTGTCTTGAAAGATGTGGGTGTCTCCCCAAGCTTGCTCGACATCGTCCAGGCGTGAAAGAATACCAGATGCATTTTGAAATGCCGAGACAAGATCAGCCATGAACTTTTCTGCCTCATTGCGGACACCGCTTATCCATTTATCCCCTTCTCGTACAACCCTCTTCACTTCTTCAAGGCCGCTGATCGGCTCTCGTGGCAATTCCGGTGGAAGCTCTGCCGCTGGATCTTCTTGAACGACTGGATGTGCCAAATGTTGCACATATTGGACCAGCGCCCTGTGCTCCTTCTTCAATCTCTTGTATTTTCCTTCCTTCTTCACCAGCCTGTCCTTCAATGCTTGGAATGAGCTTTCAGCTTCTTCCACTACTTGTGCTCCGGAAGGACGTCCCAACTCAACTGTGGTGATCGTATAATTCTCTGGCATCGCATCACTCAAATCATGATCTTCCCTTGGGACGGCAATGTGAAGGCTGCGGGAACCTGCCTCATTAGTTTCCATCCTTGTATACTTTCTTGCTCTTTTCCTTTTGGGCGACTTACTAGTCCTATTCAGAAGTTCTTCCATCTCAACCGCTAGGTCCGCATCATCATCCTGGTCCCTCCTGATTGCCTGTGAAAGCCAATTGCGTTGAATATCATAAATGATGAGGGGCTGCTCCTCAGTTGCCTCCACTTCACGGACTTCTTCTCGAGCAATATTTGGTTGAGGCTCAATTATTTCGACATTTTGATCACTTCCCTCATGAGTCCCAACATCTTCCTCCCCGAAGGAAAAATCGAAGTGGGTGTCCATATCCGTTTCTTCCCCTTCATCTGGCTTACCGGCAGCTTCAGGATTATTGACACTCTGAGTATCTACTTCCCTCGGCATTGGTTGGTTAACCTCCCCAACCTCCGGCTCTTCATTTCTCAGAGTTCTCTGATCAGCAAACAATGAGACCTCACGTACACTAGAAGAATGAGTCACCAGCTGAGTAGACGTTGTGTCCTCCGACCCTTGAGGCTCCGGCTGGGTGGGCTCCCTTCTAGATTCTGGACCTCGTGTGATCTGTTTCTTTCTCTTCGCTGACACCGGTGGTCTTTTATCACCCATGAGGTCGTATGTGAAAGCAACTGACCTCCTCCTTAGTTTGTGAACACGTTCTTCCACCCAGGCCCTTGTGAAAGTCAAAACAGGAATAGACAAGGTGTCTAAATCCGTGATCTCTGGCTCGGCCCAATCTAACGGTGGAAGTGGTGTGTTCTTTACTGCTTCGTAATCCGGGTGAGTTACCATGGCATCTTCCTCAACTTGATCCGGCACCGGGATCACCTCACATTCCCTGATTAACTTCAGAGGCAGCCTTGAAAACATTCTTTTTCTGATTTCATCCTCACTTCCAGCATTTGCCCAAAAATCTTCTAGGTGAGCCCTGTGCCTGTAATCCACACCTTGCACTGTCCCGATCTTTCCCCGAGGATCGAAATCCTGCCGGCTGGTATGAAGAGTTAGCTTGTAGAACTTCAGCTCATCCTTAGCTTCCTTGGCTGCCTGCAGAGTGGGGCATTCTTCAAGCGAGTTTCCCAATACAATGGGAAAGGGCAAGCCTCCCTTCTTTCTCTTAATGATTTTGTCGTAGGCCACCAATTGCCTAGACAATTCCAGCAGTATCATTCTATTAGTTGGATACCTTGGCAACTTGTAAACATATGAATCGTATCCTGGGAGCCTCAAATAGGTAAACTTCGGGAATTGGACGAACCAAAACCCGTACTCTTCTATCAGCATCTGAGCTTCTTCAGATATCCTTTGCTGTAGCCTCTGCTGAAGGGTCCTTGTAATATACATTGTGAATGCATCATTCACTCTCTTGAAATCGCCGGTATGAGTGAGGTGTAATTGTCTGCAAGACTCATGAATCTTGAACTGGTTGTACCCACAGCCGATTGGTTCTTGATACGCCAAGCCCCTATACTTTGTCATTCGAGCCAGCATGTATATAACGTACGAGCTCATGTAAAATGTTCTCGTTCTCTTCAGGCTCTGGAACTGTTCATCAATATTATCGCTTATCATCTGTGCCCAGTTCACTGCCTCCTTCCCTTCAAGCACTACACTGATGTAAAAGAACATCCATGGCTCGAATATGAATGACTGTGGGCTGCCATTAACTCTGCTGAGAAGCATAATGATGTCGCAATACTCTTGCTTCAACTCTTCTGAGATTATCTGTTTCGGCAGCCTGGCAGCAGGTGGCTTTGGCTTCCGCATCCACGTGGTATTGATTCTCTTCACACACTTGTCGAAGGACGTGGCGTACATTTTGTCAGCCTTCGCCTTGGATTTATATAACATATTGCCCGTAGCCAATATGCCAAATGCTTCGCCAATTGCATCGGGAGCGAAGTTGGCTAGTATCACACCATCTGGAGACACGATGGTCCGATCCTCCGAGCTATAAAAGTTGGCACATTCCAGGATCAACTCCGGACAACGAACCGCTGGTTGGAACCCTGCTGCTACGTATAATCCACTCTTCACAATATTGCGCGATGCCTCAGTAGGAAGATTGCCACCCTGTCCATACATTCTGCGCATGAAGGCTTCGAGGTGAAAGGGCCCGAGGTTGGTGTCCGTCAGGTTTCCGAATTTTGACACGATCTTGGATTCTGGGATAAAGGACTTTTTCAGACCCTTGATAATCGCCTGCCTGGAGGCGTTCTCCTTGACAGCTTCGTCGTTTGCAGCCTTAGCTCCAGCCTTGCTGGTTCCAGCAACATCAGCCTTTCGTCCATCGGCCATCTGCAAAACAAAAAGCAAACATTACACTATCAACCCTTTTAAAACAAAAAACACGTGAGGTGGCTGGCGGTTGGAGTTGGCTGCAAAATAAATGCAAGTTAGTATCCTCAGCAGCCAACTTTGACTTCTCGAGAATTAAAACTTCAACCTTCAACAACTTGCAGCCAAAAGAAATATTCAACCCTACGTAAGAAATCAACTCCAACAATTTCAACTTCGGAAAATGTGTTAAGTTTCAGCAACATTTAAATCATCAACTTTGAATATTTAAAATCAGCAAGCTTAAAATCGACTTTTCGAGAGTTATAAATCAGCAACTTTGAAAAGCAATCAAAAACTAGCACTTCGAAAATTATAAAACAGCAACTTCGAAGGCTTCAACAATTTAAATCCGATTTGACTCTAACACTCGGCAACTTCAGAAAATTTAAAGCTCTGACAACTTCGAATTCAAACAATTTCAATCCTTCAGCATAAATAAATGATTTCAGCTGTTTAACTCTCAACCTCAAAAGCATTTCAACTTTCAGCAAACACAAAGTCTCAGCAACTTCGGGTACTTACCTCAGCAACGTGAAGAAATAAAAATGCTAAACCCTTCAAACTTTATTTCGAATCGCAGCAACTTCGCAACTCCGAATCTCAGCAACTCTCGAATTAAATCTCCCAACTCAATTCACTAGCATAAATTTCAACTTCGAATCTTGTGAGATGAGAATGAAAATCTTCAGAGTTTTATAGCAAAAGACTGGTGCTAATTTTAGCAGATGCCTTTTATTCCCTTCATAATGACTAACGCGTTTGCCAAATTTAAAAGGGAATATTCCAGTCGTCAGGCAGTTGTTATGACAGTTTGCTATTCGGGGAGATTCTTTCCTCGATTTAAATTTAAAATTCCCTCCCGACTGCCAGTTACCTCCAGTAATTCCGAGAAAATCATTTTTACACTGATTTGAAATTATCTCAATTTTTTTTTAAAATGGCACTTTTAATTTATTAAAAATTTAATTTAAAAGCCATTTTAATTTATTTCTTCAACGCATTAAAAATTCGATATCAATCGTCAAACTTGGCTAGGCGTAATTTTATTTTCCATCCGTAATTGACTTCCAAAATAAATTCCCCTTGTTAAAATCATCCGAATTTCACAATTTCATGGGTCAAAATCGAAAGGGGGAATTTAATATTAAACTTAGGAAAATAATTAAATTAAATTAAATTAATTTATTTCTCCATCTTAGGCAAAATTTAAAATTGAGTGCCTGGAGAAATTATTTTATCTTTCAACGCCTTATTAATTTATTTCTTAAACGCCTTTTAATTTTTCGTAGACAACCTTCAGTCCAGGCGTAAGTCACCAAGGGGGACATTTAATTTTTAATATTTATTTACCCCCTCTTTTAAACCAAGGCGCATATATTCAATCCAACGCCTTCTAATTAAATCATACGCCTTTTAATTTATTCTCATGTTACACGCCTTGATCAATTATCAACTCATTCCTCCTTTTGAGGCGTATATTTTATAGGCTAAGCTTTATTTCATATTGCCATTCGATTTCCAGCCTGGGCGCATTTCATATATCAAGCTTTCAATTTCGCTTTTTAGCTTTGGGCGCAAATGTCTATGCTTACCTCCATTTTCATCATGGGCACAAATAATGAGCTGAGCTTTTAGTTTACTCTGGGCGCATATGAGTGTCTGGAGTTTTCAATTTGGATTGGGGCGCTAATGAGAGACCAAGCTTTCAATTTCTAACACTTTGCAACTATTTCTTCAGGCGCATATGGGAGGGTCAGCTTCTAGTTTAAAATACTCACGAAAGACTTCATCTCCAAGGGCGCATATGAGAGGGCCAGCTTTCAATTCCAACGCCCTTAAAAATTTATCAATTCCTCTTCAAAGCTGGGCGCAAATAGGGGTGCTAAGCTTCAGATTTCAAACGCCTTAGTAGATTTTCTATTCTTTTCACCTTTGGGCGCATTTTGATAGTTGAGCTTTCAGGCGCATTTGATAGGCTCCTCTTTTAATTTGTCACGCCTAGAAGACTTTAGATCCTTTTATCTTCCAGGGCGCATATGGGGTGATCTGCTTCAAGTTTTAGTAACTTAGAAAAATTTCGTGGCTTCCTCCTTGCTAAGGGCGCATTTTGGACCCCCTACTTTCACTTTTCTTTATACTTAGCATTTTTGGACTCTTCCTCTTTCCCAAGGCGCATTCAGGGGAGTCTTCTTCAAGTTTAAGATACTTAGACGTTTTTCCTGTTTCCTCCTTGAGCTAGGCGCACATCACATGTTTGACTTCTATGAAGTGGGGCGCATTTGAGGTGATGAACATCCAATTTTGATCCTAGGCGCATTTGCAAGGGTTAACTTCCAGTTTGTGCCTTGGGCGCTTTTCTTCAACACTTCCCTATGGGCGCATTTGACAAGGTGTATTTCCATTTTACAACACTTAGAAAGTTTTTAAGCTCCACTTACAAGATGGGCGCATTTGGAGGGTCGAGCTTCCAATTTCAAGTGCTTTAGCAACCTTTAAGTTGACCCTGGGCGCATACAACATAGCCTACCTCCATTTTCAATACTTAGGCGAAATTCTTAAATCCTTAAAGAGGGGCGCATTTGGACCCATGAACTTCCACTTTGACGCCTTAGAAAAATTTTACCACCCTCAACTCCAAGGGCGCATTTGAGGGGGTCTCCGTCTAATTTCCAACACTTAGAACTTTCTTCAAACTCATTTCTTGCCAAGGGCGCATATGACATAGGCTACTTCCAATTTAAATGTCTTTGAAGAAATTTTAACCTCCTAGGTGCATTTAGCTAGCAGAGCTTCCAACTTTCCAGACTTAGTCATTTTCTGCCCCTGCTCAGCGAGTTTCAATGCCGGACTTGAAATTTTATCCATTTTAACAAATTTTTCGCCTTCCGTCAGATTTGAGTTGATTTTCCTTTGTCAACCCTAACTCGCCCTGAGTTTCTATTTTTAGAAAGTTCCTTGAATTTCGCACCTTCAACTGAATTCTGACCTTGGAAAGCCTGATTTTTGCCCTGCTCTGAATTTCAACTGATTGTTCTGTCGATACCTGATTCCTGTTTGCGCCTGCTATTTTTAGCAACCTGCTAAAAATAGAAATTACTCAGAAAATGCTCAGATTTCGTGTGTTGAATGCCTGAAACATGGTGATTGTGACTGGATGCTGTTTGTGCTTGACTGCTGTATTCTGCCCTTGGTTTTAGGAAACCCTAATTGGCCTGCTAAAAATAGCAATCATCTGACTCTTCATTTTCTGCAACTCTGTTTATCTCGAAATTTGCGCCAAAGGTCCCTCATTACTTGTTTGATTTGTATCTGCCGAGATTCGATGCTGACCTGCCAATTATAGCTGCTTTTGAAGTGACTTCTATTTATAGTAAGTGCTCGTTTCTGGGACTTCCCTATCTCCGTTTGAGTTGAAATTTGGACAGTGCGCTCCTTGCTGGTGAATTTGCCCGTCTATGCTGACGCCGAGATAAACTTTCTATTTATAGCCTGCGTCTGGAACATTTACTAAAAATAGCAGGTTCTCCGATTGCCTTCAAATTTTGCCCGCAGATTCTCGAAAGGATGCTGATCATGATGGATACTTCAGTTTTGAGCATTTTGACCTCTGATTCCTCATTTTTAGCGCTGAAGCTCGAAACCCTAATTTTGTGCATGTTGCTCAGATGAGCTCCGTTTGACCTCGTTTCAGTTGCATGATGATCAGCTTGCATTTCTGAGGTATTGAGTAGCTGCCCAAGTGATACCTGCTAAAAATAGAAAGCGGCCGGAAAAGTGACCGACCGGCTGCCAGATGATCTTGCATGTCATACTGCCCGAAAAATCTTGAAAAACCCAGAAAAACCCAGAAAAATCTCCAACATGCAAGCACTGGCTAAAAATAGTAAGTTTCTGAAAAGTGGTCGGTTACACTTGCATGTTATATCGTTGCGAAGCTCTTGGAAAACCCAGAAGGAATATGGCGACATGCGCTGAAAATGTCTGCATGCAAACCCTAATATCGGCCTCCGAAGGCCGAATGCTGAAAGTCATCGTCATGCTTTGCATGTCATATCACCGCGAAGGTCTCGAAAAACCCAGAAGGAATCTCCGGACATGCATCAGAAAATGTAACATCTAAACCTCGAAATCCGCTCTGGAAGCTGGACTGCTAAAAATAGCAAGTCGTCCGTTTTTGCTCAAATTTTACCAGAAGTGAACTTGCAGTGCACAGAACGCGATGAAGTTGCCGGAATGTGAAAATCTCAAGAAAATCAAACCTAAATCGACACTTACTAAAAATAGAAAGTTGGCAGAACATAGTGAAAATTCAGGGGTCGCTTGCTGAAAACATGGTAATAGCACTGCTAGGCACAAAAGCTGACTAACCAACTCAATTTGGCTTCAAAATGACCTACAGATGTAAAACCCTAATTTCAGTACTTGGTCGAACTTTCAATTTCAGGCTCGCAAACGGGAGCGTCCCCGGAAAGCAGATAGCGGAACAGAAGCAGAACGAGAGAGGAAGGCAAAAAAACAAAGCCAAAAGCCCAGAATGGAGCAAAAATTTGTGGGTCCCCATTTTGAATGGAGCGATGTGTGAAAAGGTCACAACAAATAGGTAATAAAATATGTCGTCATACCATTCCCCGTGTCATGTATGCGTATTTGAAATGGACAGCTATGCACAGATAAACTGCTCTTCAAATTAGGAGGGGAAGCTCCCTCTTGCTGATGGTGTTCAAGAAAGTAAACTAAAACTAAGTTGCCTATCTTTTTGATCAGCTAGAGCACAAGGTTTGTAAAACACAAACGTCGCAGCTGAGATTTTCTGATTTAAGAACTTCAACTACGACTAACTTAAACTAAAGACGTTTCTAACTTCTCAAGTAATAAGCAGAGCAAGAGAAATTAGAAATGGACAAGGATGATTCTCTGACAAAGTACTTCAATAAACTCTTTTCCAACAAACATCTACACACTTCAATGTAAGCTGAAATCGAGATCATAAAAACACAACACAAATAACGGAAATCTGAGATTTTGGACCAAGGCAAAGGAGGCTCATGATTTTATTACTCAAACTCTGGAACAAAGCTCACTTCTAACATGCCTGGAACAAGAAATTGCAGCTAAAGAGGCTTGCAATCTTGCTCTTACACAATAGAAATAGCAATCACACTAACTCCTTGTTGGCTAAAGAGGCTCAACAATTTGCTTATCACAACACAATTGAACAATACTCTGAATAACAAATAGAAGGCAAAATAGGCTCGCTTTGTTATCACTAGCATGGTTAAAGAAACTAATGAGCAAAGGCTCTTATTTATAGACAAGGTAGTAGGGAACCCTAAAATCTCCTTGCTTTCACAATCTAGGGCTTTGCTCGCAAGCAAGCTTTATTACTAAATCTAGAAAGAAGATAACATCTAAAACCCTAAGAAAGTAGAAAAGCAGAAACGCCAACTATTACATCTTATCTTCTTTCTCTTCTCAAAGAATGGATAAGGATCATTCCAAGAATAGAAAGAAAGCGGGAAAGAAAGCTTCTAGAAGAAAGCTGCTTTAAAGCTCGATCACATCCGCTAGGAAATTAGAAACTGTGTCCCAGTTCGGTGCATCTATACTGTCTTAAGGCAATATTCCGATTCTCCAAGATCTCTTCGCCTTCTATGATCAAACTTAGAGAATTCTTCACTTCTTTGGCTGCTTTATGAGTTATGTTCTCAAAAAACATCGCTGCCTCAAAAGATGACTCACAAATTTGATAACTTGGCGGCTCTGCAACTTTATGCTTTTGACACTTTGCTTGATTTCCAACAGAAGAGTATTGCACAACTCTTTTCTAATACCGTTTCCTTTTTCTCATATCACACCTTCTCTCGTTCTTCAGCTGAGATGATGAAGTTTTGACATAGTGCTGATTTGGTCTAAAACTCGAAGGGAGTGTACTCCATATTGAAAACCTTGAAGAATGACTGTAAACTCGCCTATATTTAGACAAGCTTTGAGCAACTTTCTATTTTTAGAATGCTGGTTTTTCGGCCTCAAACAGACAAATTTTTGGAAATTTTTCTAAGATATGGGTTTCGCTCAAAATTTCGTTGCAATACAACCCAGATCGTCTGTTTTTGAAAATTTTGAATTTAGACTGAAAAAGCAGCAAACCCTAATTTCTTCAATTTTTCACCCAAAAAGCTGGCACCTGGGTTTTGTTCAGAATATGATTAGAAATGGACCCAGTTGATCAGATTTGAAAAACACTAATGGCTGATCGAAAAAGCAGCCAACCCTAGAATTTGAAATTTTCTTGAAAAAGTTGTGATATGGGGTTTTTTTTAGAAGACTGTTTTGAGAGGACCCAGATGATCCAAATTTGCAAACTCTGAATATTTCATTGACATGCAAGGAAAAAGCAGCTGCTGCAACTTGATGAATTTCCTTAAAAATTCTTCAAAAGAATGAGATGAAGAAACCCAGATGGCTGAAAATTAAAAATCTTTGACCTTCTCCTTCAAAAATTTGATCTTCTGGATGAGAAAGCATGAAAAAGCAAGGTCTTATGTTGCTGGTCTGAAAATTATTTATGAAAATCAGCAACCTTGAGCTCTGGATCTTGAAATAAAACTTCAAATTTGCTGCTCTATTGTTCTCCTTTGGATGCCACTTGCAAAAATGATGAAGATTGAATGGAAGAGATGTTTTAAATATACTTGGGGTTTGAAATAGGATTGCTTTCTTTTGTTTTTATTTTGAAAACCCTAAAATTGGCCTGTTCAATGAACTTGGACATTCCCTTCCTCTTGCCATTTTGAAAAGTTTTGAAAATCTCAAAAAAAAAATCTAAGGCATGAGAAGTTGGGCGCCCTTCTTCACCAGGGGCGCCTACTTCCTCCAGTGTTAACCAAAATTTAGACATTTTCAACTTTTCACCATTTTGACCTCCAACTTTGCCTCTGATTTCCCTATCGCAGATTGATCCGACAAGCTAGCTGAAAGATTCATCGCGGAGCCAGACTGATTCTGAGAAAGATGTTCTGGAGGAGCCTTTGGCTAAAAACTTGATCTTGACCTCTGAATTCATGGGAGCCTTTTCTTTCGAGGGGCTCCGAACTTTCACAGTGTTAGCCATTTTTCTGATCTTCAATTTCTTCATTAGGTCCTTTTCTACAGATGATTTCGTCGAATCTGGTGTTTTAGGCGTTGGATCGACTGACGGTTGGGCTCGTTACGAAGCTGATGAAGAATGAGGAGGGGTCTTCTGGAGATCTCTTTGCCAAAATGTTGAATTCGGGCCTTCAAAAGCTTGGGCGCCCCTGGCATGCTGGGGCGCCCAACTTCACTAGAGTTAGCCAATTTCTCAGTGTTTTCACCATTGCTTTTGAATTTCAAAATTTCACTGTCGTTAAACCCTCTATTCCGGTTGTTGCATCTTGTGACTGCCAACTCAGATTGACGTGCTCGTGATCTCGTTGAAAAGCTTGATCTATTATGGAGAAGTCATGTTGTAAGCTGCACTGGCAAATTCATCTGTTTAGACCTCCAAAAACTTGGGCGCCCTTCTTCACCAGGGGCGCCCAAACTCACCAGACTTAGCCATTTTTCTTTTGACTTTCTTCAGAGTTTGAAACTTGCATTCTGTACGTTCCTCGTTGATCTGAATCTACTGGAGTTTGGATAATCGGATGATCTGACGGAAACAGTCACGTCGAAGCTGGCTAAGCACTGAAAAGAACAAGCATATTCTTGAACCCTAAAAGCTGAATTAGCCCCTTCAAAAAGTTGGGCGCCCTTTTTCACCAGGGGCGCCCACTTTGCTAACACTTAGTCAAATTTTGATATTTTTCATTTCCTCTCGTTCTGACTTCAGTTTGGAAACCCCCGTTCGGCGTCGAATTCCGGATGACTGAGTAATCTGATAACTGCACCGTCGAATTCGTCATGGAGCTGATAGAGAACAGGACAAGCTTGACTGGGGGCTTAAACCCTAATTTTGACATCTGATGCTCTAAAAAGATGGGCGCCCTTTCTTCACTGGGGCGCCCACTTCTAGCAGTGTTAGAAAATTTTCATCATTTTTCAACTTCTTCCTCGTTCTTTGCGCATGTTCATCATCTTGCCTTCTGCTGAAAGTTTGAATGCTGAAACTATCGCCTGGCAGCCGACTGACCTCCATTGATGACCTCGGAGCTCCAGGTATGCTTCTGAAAAAGCAGAATGGACCCAGTAGAGCAAAACTGATTATTTTAAGATTCTGACTGCACCAGGCTGATATGGACGTATTTTGAGCCAATCAAAATCAGTTTGGACCCTGTCGGACCAATTTTCTATTTTTAGAAAAATTTTGCCAGTATCCATTTCCAAAGAAACCCAAAAAAACCCAGAAAACGTTACTAATTCTAGAAAATTTCTAAAAATAGCAGTTTTCCTAAAATTTAGGGATGAAAAACTGAGATCTGGGTTTTGTAGGTTAAGCTGCTCTGAGCAGACCCAGATCGTCAGAAATTGAAAATTTTGTGTTTTAATCCCTCATGCAAGACATACACACCCAAATTTTGACCTTTTTTGACTGATTTGACAAGACTTTTACTCATTCCTTCAAAATATCTAAGTGTAACAAAAATTTTAATTTTGGGGTACAACATGCCTCTTTCAAAGGTGCACTCATAAAAGCAATTGGATGTTCATCCCTTTCTTCCGTTCTCTGTGTTAACACTGCTGCGCAGGTATGTTCTGAGGCAAATGAATACAGATAGAAAGGCCTTGTGTAGTTTGGACTGACCAGCACTGGGGCATCTACTATTGCTTGCTTAATCTCATCAAAAGCCTTCCTAGTCTGCGGGGTCCATTCAACCTTTGCATTCTTCTTCAGCATCTCATTTAGTGGCCTCACTATCTCAGCAAATCCAGTTATAAACTTTCTCACAAAATTGATCTTGTCGAAGAACGATCTTAATTCTTTCTGACTACCTGGCAAGCCAATCCTCGAAATAGCTTCAATACGCTCAGGGTCAATTGAGATACCTTTCTCTGAAATGACGTGACCTAACAATCTACCCTCGGTGACGCCAAATATACATTTCATAGCATTCAGAGACACCGAATCTTCTGCATCTCTGAAAAATCTTTCTTAAATCTTCAACATGATCCCCTCTTTTCTTTGAGAACATAGTTAGGTCATCCATGTAGATAATTATGCACTTTCCTAGTAGATCCCTGTTGTGACCTTTTCACACATCGCCCCATTCAAGATGGGGACCCCCTAAATTTTTGCTCCATTCTGGTCTTTTGGCTTGGGTTTTTCTCTCTCTCTGTCGCTCTGTCTCTTTTCTGATGTCCGCCTTTCGAGGGGTTGCGCCCGTCAGTGAGTTTAAGTGTGAAACTGACCAAGTCTAAAATTAGGGTTTCACCGTTTCTGGTCAGTCCAAGGTCAAGTAAAGTGAGTAAATTGAAAATTGAACTTAACGTTGTTGTCAACAGGCATCCAGCAGGCTTCCAGCCAATTTTCATCAGATTCTGAGGTACTTACTATTTTTAGTAAGTGTGGAATTACATGCAGTTCGTCGGCTATTTTGAGATTCCGACAATCACACGGCATTCAGAGTGTATCAGACTCCTCGCGTGCAAAATTTGAGCGAAAACCGACAACTTTCTATTTTTAGCAGTTCAGCTTCCGGGACCAATTTCAGGGTACAGATGCAGAGTTTTTCTTTGCATGTCTGCGTATTCCTTCTGGGTTTTTCGAGACCTTCGCGATGATGTAACATGCAAAACGAGACGATCACTTTCAGAATTCAGTCTTCCGAGGCTATTTTTAGGGTTTGCATGTCAGGGTTTCTTTTGCATGTCGGGTGATTCCTGGTGGGTTTTTCGAGAGCTTCGCGATGGTGTGACATGCAAACAAAGATACTCACTCAGTAAGGAACTTGCTATTTTTAGCAGGTGTGTCTCGGTGGCCGCCTCCCAGCAGTTCAAAATTACAAGCCGATCGCAGTGCCACAGAAACGAAGAGAAACAGAGTTCATTTGATATACATGCAGAGCGAATTAGGGTTTCCAACTTCGGAGCCTAAAAATAGGCGTAAAAAGTCTAAATTTTCGAAAACCGGTGTAAACCACTGCGATCAGCATTCTTCAGGCTATCTGCTGGTGAAATTTCAAGTCAAACAGAGCACTTACTATTTATAGTAAGTCAAATTGGAAACTGGCTAAAAATAGTAAATCAGCTGCATGCGTCAGTGTCAGCCGACGGGTCACATGGTGAGGAGCGCCTCATTCAAATTTCAACTCGATCGGAGCATGGGAGCTATCAGAAACATGAGGTTACTATTTATAGTAAACCACCTTCAAAAACATGCTAAAAATAGCAAGGTGACTAAAAATGGCAGTGCCGACAGGACAACGAGGCTATGAGGATGCTATGTTCAAAATTTCAAGCCGTTCCGGGCTTCAGAGATACAAATTCAGAGGACTTACTATAAATGGCAGGGTATGAAATACTGGCGAGGAACGAGAAAATTTGTCTAAGTCTGGAACTTCATCCAGAAGACATAGCAAATGCGCCAGGTGAGTAAGAAAGCATGGAAAAAATTCTAAGTATGGCGTTCATCCTGCTCAGGGGGTGAAATGCGCCCAAGGCACCAGAAAGTCAAAGAAAGTCAAAGGTTTTCATCCTGTTGGCATGCTGAAATGCGCCCAAGGAAAGCTCAGAAGGTTGAAATTTTTTCTAAGGCATGAAAGAAATCCGCCACCACCCTCAAAATGCGCCCAAAGTTGTAATTGGTCAAAGCAAAGTCAACACTCAAATCCTCCACATCAAAAATGCGCCATCCTTCACACAGGGTGAAATGCGCCCAATTTGCAAAGAAGTCAACAAGTCAAACGTTTTCATCCTTCCCCCTAGGCAAAATGCGCCCAAACAAGGCCATGTCAGGACAAAAAAAACTGTTGGTTGGAAATTTTGTATTCTTGTGAAAGTATACAAAATGGTGATTTCAACCACAGCACGTGAGTTTGAACTCTCCTAATTAAGGGAAGGCTCCCCCTTTTAACAAAATAAAATTGATATGGGTGGGACAGCAACCGTTCTTCTTGTTTCAGGAAAGATTATGTTCTTCTCTCTTCACAGAAAAGAAACAGTAAATGTTACTAAAACTTATTACAATAGCTATGCAGTGAAATTAAGAGAGAGGAAATAAAGTTTCCTGAAAGCACAAAGACTTCCGTTACTTCCTCCGGGACGGGCAAACAATTCAATAAGCACAAAGTCTTGAAGAATGAAATCCTATCAACCTTTTTCAGAACGATTACTTGATGAAAAAGTACAATATAAAACAGCTCAAAGACTGTAATTACAATGTATCTTTTAACTACTCTTAAATGAGAAATACTATGAGCACAAAGACTTATAATTCTTCTCTATTTCTAATACTAACTATGAATTCAATCTTCACATTTACAGCACAAAGTCTGCAGATATTTAAATGGAATCTCTCTCTAGCAATCTTCTACAACTCTCAAGTAATCACAAAATGATGCCCCAAAATGACATAAGAACATTAAGGATGCAAAATGAGAATTAAGCTCAAAGTCTGAAATTCCAGCTTCTTGATATTACTTGAAAATTCACAATATTCCACTATAAAGCTCAAAGACTTTATGAGTACAAAATTCTGCAGAGTTTTCTTGCTTGCTAAAAAGATCTCTATTACAATAAACCCCTCAAGTATTTATAGGAGGAAGGTCTGGAGAAAAAGGTGGGAGGATCTCAACAAACTTGAGAAAATCTCTCAACCGATAACTAATTGCGATTGACTTATTCAAAATTACAATCCAAATTGTGATTTGTCTTGTAAGATTTTACATGTAATTACATTTTCGAAAACTGCAAGGAAAGAACACTTGCAATTGCAAAATTTTTTTTTACATGTATTTTGTCGAAAGTAAAATTACATAAAACAATCTAAAATTTTAATCTGTTTCATTCCTATCTTTGAAGGATAAGAATTTGCTGATGATGGTTTGCAACTCATTCGGATCTGGACCCAACGTGTTCTTGGCCACTGCAACTGTCTTCAAAATTACATCAAAGTATCTGATAGTCGCCAATCTATGCTCTTCATAAGTAGTTTGCATTTTCTCAAGGATTGTTTGATGATTGATAAGCTTTTGAATTGAATCCATAGAAAATTGCTGTGATTCCATTTGTTGACGAAGATTGGCTGCCATTTCTGAAGTAACTGAATCAGCTTCAAGTAATTCATCTTCTTGATTCAAAACCGTACAAGAGATCTTCTCAAAACTTGAAAGAATATCCTGCTGAACTTCATCATTCATTTCTAAAGTGGCCTGGATATCTTTGATAAGATCTTGAATGACTAATGATCTATTTGTCATAAGTTCTTCAAATTCTATGTACTTCTCTCTATTTGGCAAGATCGAGTTGCTGCATAGAATTTGTAACTTAACTTGATCTATCTCATGCCAGATTTTTAAATCCTTCTCAAGTGATTCCAAACTTTGTTTGAAGGCTTCCAAAGTCTGATTCAGCTTTATCTTTGCTATTCTGACATTCTTGAGAACTTGCAACGTCTTCTCAATCATTGGAATGCTTTGCTCAATCAGCTGAGTTATCCATGAATCAATTGCCTTGGCCTTTTGTGCAATTCTTTCTAATTGTCTAACTGATTCATTTGGAGGAGCTGTAGATAGAGAACCAACTGCCTCTGATGATCCTGTAATCCTTTGAATGACTGAAACCAGCTGAGCATTGTCTTCTTTGAGCTTTTCCTTTTTAGCTAAAAGCTCATTATAGCTTTGTGTCAAAATCGTCACTGAACTTTGAGCATCCTGCATCATATTGGCATGAGTTTGCTTGCCCAATTCCACTCTTGTGAACCTGTAATCAGATACCTGCATTTCTTCATGTGGTTTGTCAACAAGAGGTTCTGCAATCTCAGCATATTTCATTCTATTGCTGTCAACAAAAACTTGTGAGACTGTTTTAGCTTTCTTTGCAACCATCGGTTTTGATTTCTTCGATTTTTGAAAATAAAAAATATCAGGAGACACTGCTTGTTTCTTTCTTTTGGGAGCAACTGAATTCAACAATGGAGGAAAATCCAAAGTTGTCACATCTGAAATAGCAACTGTAGTCTCTGTAGAAATAGCCTCAGTTTGTGATACAACAGAAATTCTAGAAGGTGCCTCGGTTTGTACAGCAACAATGTTTTGTTTAGAAGACAAACTACAACTAGGATTGGCCATGAAGGAATCAAAACTTGTTACAGATGTATCTATTTCTGGAAAAGTTATTTCTGACATGGCTGGAAAGATTGGATTTATGTCAAAAATACTCTTGAAGTTATCGGGCAAGCTTCTTATGGGAGTATTCATTACTGATGAAGGTTGATGACAAGTCTCTTGTGGTGGAATAGAAGGAACGAAAACGATGGAGAAGGAATCAACATCACTGTCGATAGGGGACATAGGAGATATGACTGATTCTGGTATTGGAGCTTCAATGTGAGGAGTTATCTCACTTAGAATAGTAGAGGTCTCAAGAACCTCGTCTTCTTCTTGCTGATCCAAAACTTGAATCTGCATTTCATTGGCTTCTTTTCCCTTTGATGTTTCCCTTTCCAATGGTTGTTCTGCAGCTCTGCTTACCTTCAGCTTAATTCTGGTACCTGAAGAGGAAGCTCCTTCTTTTGATTGTTCTCTGATTTCTGATTTCAATCCTCTAGGACCAGCTGGGTCATCTTCAGCTCTAACTTTGATTTTGATAGTCTTGACACCTATACTTTTGAGCCAAGAGTTGGTGTTCGCCAAGACTGATTGAAACCTATCAAAGATAGAGACGGATTCCTTTTGAGACCACTGAATTGCAGGAATGGGAGCATTAGCAACTCCTTGTTCTTCGTACTCAGGATCCAAAATCTGCCTATCATCAATTACTCCCTCTGGAATTAAAGTCAGATTTAGATCAATAATTTGCTCCAAAGTTAGCCTGCAATAATCCATTTTGTATATATCCGTTTCTGTCCGAAGGTCTGCCCAAATGTCTTCAATGCGGTGAACATGAGTAAAGGCTCTTTTTATTTTATCTTTGATCCTTCTGTAATCAAAATCCACTCTAGCTTGGAATCTCTTCAATATTATCTCCTGAAGTTCAGTCTCCATTGCTTTGGCTCTTGAAGAAGTTGTCAGAGAATACCTGCCGATTACCAATGGATTATGTGAAGAAATACCAATTCCAGACTTGTGTTGCGTAGCTTGACGTGAATGAACTGCTATTAACTGCCTTCTCAGCTCCATCAGAATGATCTTATCAGTCGGATATCTTGGAAGCATATAAGGTTGGTCTTCAAAGCAGCCAACTCTCATATAAGTGAAGGTAGGAAATTGAAGAAATAAGCAGCCATATTGATTTACCTTATTCCAAGCTGCCTCAGATACCCTGTTATTTGCTAATTCTTTGTCAAACAAACACATAAAATAACCAAAGAAGGCATCTTGAACCCTTCTATAATGCGCTCGACTTGGAATAAAAGTCAGCTGATCATAATATTTCCATACAGGCACCAACGATCTGTCACCTTCAGGAGATAGGCCTGGAAAATGCCTCAAGGAAGCTGCTATATAAACCAAATATGAATTCATATAGAAGGTAAGGGTGGTAGGAACCTGTGCAAGCTGTTCACACAAACAGTCACTAATTATTTCTCCCCAGAAAATTGGATGATGTGCTTTTTTAATAACAACCATGAACTTGTACATCCAGTTTTCAAACACATTAGAAACCTTCAACCCTGCAATTCTGCTCAGAAGAGTGATCATATCATTAATTTCTTCTATAAAATCTGACCGATACAACTTGGGTATACGGGTGACACAAGGCCGTGGTTTCAGAAGCCATTTAGAATTGATATGTTTAATACAATCACTCTTTTTCTGCTCAAAATGTCTGTGAGCACTCTTCAATGAAATCTCTGAATAAGTAGTTGCATCAGGTACTCTGAAAACTCTGTTGATTGTTTCAGCATCAAGTCTGATAACTACGTTACCATCATCATCCTTGATTGTTCTGGATTGTCTATCAAAGCGTGCTGCACATGCAAGGACGAATTCTGGTTCTAGGGCAGCAACAGGAAAAGAAGACACCAGATGAATATGACTCCTCAGCAATTTTTGCATATCAGAAGAAGTAGATTTCTCAGCTCTGCCAAGAAATTCAGACATATCAACATGCCCGATTTCTGTGTCTTTGATCTCGTCGATATTTGAAACAACGTGAGACGGAGAAATCTCATTCTGATATTTATCAAACTTATATTTCATCTTTTTGCCTGCTGGAGAAGTTGGTTCATCCGTCATTGAACAGGAATCTGCAAGACTGCGGTGAAAACCCCATAAGGTCAGAACATCATCAGCATCAACGTGAGTGGACATGGCGAAACTCAAACCCTAAGACAATGAAATGGTCTTTGGAAGAATGATGCAAGGCGGACGTTGAAGACAAATTGGAAATTGATGGAATAATGGCAGGATAGTGGCAGTCAAAAATAACAAGTTGTTTTCTTGAAACAGCAGCAAGACAAAGAGATTTTTGGCTTGGATTTAGAATTTCGTTCAAAAAGGTCAACTTTTGTGCTTTTTAAGGCAATTCGGGTTTTCGAATGACTTCAACAATTTTGGGACTTTTTGACACTTTAGCAATTTCTGCTTTTTTGCAATTTCGGGATTTTAAAGAGCTTTGACAATTTTCACAAAGGCAATCGGGATTTTTTGGAAGTTTAACAATTTTTGCTTTTGCAATTTAAAAATTGTTATTTCAGCTGCAAATCCCGAAATTGTATTTTGGAGTTAAAAACCCGAATGGTAACACAAAGTGGATTATTTATTCTGGAAAATGATAATGGATATTTGAAGTGGATGAATAAAAATGGTAGAAACGAATATGGTATA
>VDFB02392206.1:0-19475 GCA_007258455.2 Sequoia sempervirens | reverse complement strand
TGTTATTAGTATTAGAAAACTCTAGTTTGAAGGCAAAAGGAAATTTATAACCATTAGGAGAAATTAGAACTACACCAACACCTGACCCTATATTAGCACAACTTCCATCAAACTCTAATGTCCAGAATTCATTGATTAAATTAGGGCTAATAGGGTTTGTAATTTCTCCATGATCAGAAGTGCACATGTAAGTTCTTGGTCCTGTTTCAACAAACAAAATGTTTACATGTGGATCTCCTGACTTTAAGATAGTGAACTTTACTTTAGATTCAGGATTTAGGCTTATTTTCTTTCCCTCTAGAGGTATTAAAACATGAGACCAATCCATTTGTATTTCCCCACCTAAATCCTTACAAAAACTCCTACTCAAAAGCATGCCATAACTTGCTGGAATATCAACAACCAATATGGTCAATTTTAATCTCTTCTTGGGAAAAGCAGCTAGGGCTACTTGAGAATCTTTAATTGTCCTATGATGGGACCAATGGTATCCATGGAATAAATTTTCCTTGAGGTAGGGGTATGGAACAACCTAAGGCTTTAGATATCTGGCCGGACGTCACATTTTTTGAAGCTCGATCAATAATACAATTTACTTAACTGAAATATGATGTATAATGATATATAAAAAGGTTCAGGTTTCATGAATGGGTTCTGTGAACTTGAGGGTTTATCAATAGCATTGAAACATATCTGGTTCTCAAGGAAAAGTTCATTTTCAATAGAGGTTTGAGCATTACACTGAGGTGGTGAGGACTCTTGTTTAACATATCTAACCAACCTATCTAATTTCGAGGGATTAAGTCTCAAATATTCAGCTTGTGAAATTTAAATTTTGGTATTCTTACAAGAATCAACTATATCAAATGTACTAGAAGGGATATTATCGGAGAATGAAGGAGATGGTACCTCTTCTGGCACACTCTTAGGAGTCATTTTTTCTTGCCTCTTCTACTTGGTCAAAATGTACTTCAAAATTGAAGATGAACCACTTGGGTCAGCTTTGGCATGTTGTGCTCTAGTGAAAAGAGAACAATTAGGATCATCAACTTTGACATAAACATCTTCTCCATCTTTTGTTTCTGATATAAATTTGAAGAAATTCATGCCAACATCATTGGATGAACCAGGTTCCTCTACATATGGTTCCACAACATGTTCATTGGTCAAAAGCATTTGCATGTACCTAATCATCTCTAGACAGGTAGCTCCATCATGGTCTGAAGTTAAATGAAAATTACAGTGATTTCCTTTATTCGGAGGAGGAGGACCTTCAATTGCCAACCTTTGATGGGAAGCAGCCAATAATGGGGTTTTGTTAGGAATTGCTTGATAATTCCTTGACATATCTTGATAAGGTGTTTGTAAAGGACCCTTAGGCATCTATCTCTTAAGATTTTTATATCATTGGCCATTCTCTAAATGAATGGGTTAGTAGAATTCACTGGTGTTGGTATCCCCATTTGTAATTCTTTCTTCCATTTCTGAAAAATAATCAAATCATCCTTTACTGATACAACCTTGGTTTGGGTAGCACCTACATCGGTGGCACCTTCCCTTTTGATAATGAAACTCACATCTGGTGGAAGAGTGTTTATGAACATTGCTTTTAGCATTTTTGCACCAGGTCTCATATTAGCAAAAATTTGGTTATATAACTTATCAAATTTTGCTACAAAATCTATCATTGACTCATGAACTTCCTTTTTCATTGAACCTAGTTGAGCAACCAAAACCTGATCATCTTTTGTAGACTTAAATCTATTCTCGAACCTTGTTCTCAAGGCAGCCCAATTATTAATAGTACCATTTGGAAGGGAATAAAACCCATAAGAAGCATCATCTATCAAAGATTATGTAAAGAGCCTCATGGAAGCATCTTCATGTTGTATTGCAAGGATGGAATTAACTACAAAGAAATCCCTCATGTGCTCATGAGAAGAAACTTTCCCATCTCTAGTAAAGTTGGGTATGATTGTTCTTGAACCTTTAGGTGAGTCATGTAGTTGTGCACCTACTCCAAAAGCTAGGGGACCTATCGTGGCTCCCCATGGAACTAGTTGCACCATCACTAGAGGAACTAAATTAAAATTTACTTGTGTAGGAGGAGTAGTACCACACAAAAGAATACTTTGGAAAGCTATCTTCTAGACTCCAGATACAACAGGTTTTAGAAAAGGAGGAGAAGATGGTTTGCTGATAGTCTTGACCTTTCGGGTAGGTGGGAAATATGAGCAATCAATAGTTTCTAGGAACTTGAAATGATCATCTGTAATCTGCTTTTTCTTATCACCCCTAGTATATCTTTTTGAAGCAAAATTTCAAATAGGATACTGATAGGCCAATAGAGTCTCCAACTTTCATTAATTGATAATTTTGAGGGGGATTTCACCTATTATTCACTTGATTCCTAGGAGTTTGTGCGGGAGGAGCTCTTACTCTTCTGACTAGAGGAGGGATATTTTCTACAAACACAATCTCTTGTGCATTCTCAAAATGCAATGTGTTTTCTCTAATAATATCTCCAAGTTCTTCCTCTTCTTCTAATACTTCTTTAACTTGGTGATATTGATAATTGGTTCTTCTTTTTTGCCAAGAAAGTAACCTAATACCAGTAATTATGTCTTCTTCATCCCCAACTAACGAATCTACATTAGGCTGAAGGAGAGGAGCATTACGCCCTAGAAGAACCATTATAATTAACTATAGAGAAACTCATCATATAAAATTTCTTTTCTGAATTACTCCCTAGTAGAGTCACCAAAAATTTGTTAGTTAACAGATTTATCACCTAACTCTATATTCTTATGCCCACAAAGGTGATAAATGTAACTACAGTTGAATTGGTAATAGTATAATTTTTCAAAATGATTCTTTGCTTGTTTTAAAAGGTGGCAGCTACCTTTATATGATATTCAATGAATTATTTTTAAACTAGTTTTTCTTTTAACCAGAAAGAAAATAAAGGAAGTGGCTTTTAACCAGAAATCTTTAAAGGTATCTATAAACTTCAAACAGTAAGAAATGAAACTTCTTGAGAAAAGATAAAGAATAAACCAATATCATTGCAAAATCCTTATTCATAGATAATAACACCACAACAATACAACAAAATATATCATCTATCATCCCAATAACAAATAACACACTAGCAAATATTCAGTATAAACAGAATGAATCCATACACCATAATTCAAAGATTACACATGCATAAACTTCACCAATGTATTCTATATTAGAATAATAGATAATAGCCAAAATAACAAATCTTGATCTAATGAGTAAATCAAAGTTTTCCCGAAAGATCCCAATCACATCAGTTGAACCCATATTTAAACATAGAAAATATCTTTCGTAACGGTTTCTTGAAAGTAACCATACCGAAAATTAGAAAAATTCTTTTACTTAAAAGAGCTAGCTTAAAAGAAAGTATTTGAAATACTAAAAATAAACTATGCAATGGTTCTTCCCACTTCAACTTCTTCAGCTTCCAATTCCTTGACCTCTTCTTGTTGCAACAACTTTTCTCGCACCTTCATTCTAGACTTATATTCTTTGTACCTAGTAATGATTGCAAAATATCTTTGTTTCTTGGTGTTAATGTGATCTAAAGCCTAGTTCTCCATTTTCTAAGGGAAACCTCAAATTCATTTAGAATGTCAGACCTTCTCTCAGCTTCAGTTTTAAAGGTTTTAAGATAGATCTCCAGCCTCCCAAGCTTAGAGAAAGATTCTTTAGTCATTGTAGCAAATCTGCTATCTCCCTGTTGAATACTTCTTTGAATTTCGAACAAATTTCCTTTGTGTCTAGAATCTTTTCATCAACCTCATCAGTTATCTTCAACTATAGATCATGACAATTTCCTTTGATTTCTCCCAACATATCTAGATACTTTGCCAGTGCTTCAGTAATTTCTTTTACCAAGTTATCATATATGTTTAATTTCTATTCTAGTGAGTTAGGCCATGAAGGGTCTAACTCCTTTGGATCACTAACAATTTGTTCATTGATTAACTTTAGTCGATCCATGAAAATTAATTATTTCATTTATTTTGAAAGCACATAAATATTGGTTTGATCTTTCCTAATCTATTGTAGATCCTCTATCAATCCTTTTCTTTTATCAAAAATATGTGTAGGAAATCATAGATTTACCAATGAAAATACAGTTTCCTTAGACATTTCATCAATCCACTCACTGGCAGCCTTGGAGTAAGTTAGGTTCTTTCTAATCAACTGCATTTTAGAATCAACAATTAATCTCTCTTGAGAACTTGAGGCTTCAATAGAAAAAAGGGGGGAAACTATAGAAGAGATAAAATTTTTGAAATCCAAAACTTGAAATTGCAATTTTACTCTTTCCTTCCTTTGTTCTTTTACCCACTTGGCTAAGGAATTGACTAAATAACTGGCATGATATACATCACCCTCAAGTATCTGGGGGTCCATGTCAACATGTATAATATTATAATCTATTGTGGTTATCTTATCATCATCCAAGTCTTTTAAAGGCTCAACAATCTCTAGTATATGATTACCAGAGATAGAATCATCCAATATTCTTGACATTTTTTGAGCTTTCTTTGGCCCTGAAGAATGTTGAAGTAATTTTTCCACTATATCTACTCTGATAGATGTTGTGGGAGTGTATTTTCTCTTCTTTTCTATTGCCTTCTTTAGCCATACTGGAGAGTTTTCCATCGGGATAGAACCTTTATCACTTTGAACAACCTCTCTAGACTCAGTAGGAATAATTGATATATTTCTATAGGAAGAGAAGGTATTTCAGATAAGGGTGGGAAAGTATTATCTTCAAAAATATTCTTGAAAATGTTATCTAAATCTTCAAGTGTAGGTTTTGTTTGGACAGTCTTCTTTTTAGGAGTAGGCGTAGATGGGTTGTCTTGTTCACATACTGACTTCATCTTGGCTAATTCTTTAGGTTTTTCATCATCACCCCTAGATTGTGAACTTGCACTAGAAGGCCTAGTAGCTATTCTTGCTGATGTTGTACTTCCTCCATCTACTTGACTAGATCCCTGTTCATTTTTCTGAGATGATTTTGATTCATGAACTGAACCAATAGCCTTTCGCCATTTCCCCTCTAACCAATCTTGAGTTCTTTTGAATATTGGTGCAGCCCGTGCACTCATATACAAAACTTCATTTTTACTCCAGTCAACTCTACGATGAGATTTTTCAAGCAAATTTTCATATTAGGGATTAAGGACCACTGAATCTTCAGTCACATTTTCAAGAATTTGGAAAGAAAGACAAAAAGTTTGTATCTATTGGAGGGTTAACCTCATATGATCTCTTTTGAACACTTAATTTTCATCCATACAATCCTCCCATAAATCCTCAATAGAAGGTTGATTTTTGTATGATCTTGAAGTGTACAGGTCTCGTTTTACAAATCCCTTACTATCAAAATTAGTTCTCACAAACAAGTACATGAGATTGTATTCCTTAAGAATTTTTTCAACACCTTTATCCATCTGATTATTTTTGCACATGAAGGAAGATGTTACTAATGGGAAATCATACCCCTGTTTTCCCATATTCATGTATTTTATATTCACTATGGCCATTTGTGTACAAACCTCTAGAAACACCAACAAATATTTAGGATACTTGGGAAATTTTACTAGGGCCTTTTCATAACCTCCTACCCTCAAATAAGAAAATATGTCAAACTAGATATAAAAACTTGCAAATTTCAACACCAGAGATTTTGACTCAGGGCAAAAATGCATTTCAGGGTTTCCAACCAATTTCCTCACAACTTCCATAAAAAATGCATCATTAAAAAGACAATATTCTCCCAACCCAACTTGCTTGGTAAACTGTGGATAACATTTATATATGGGCATGCCAGAAGTCAGTGATACCTATGGTTTCAAGCCTGGCCAAAAAGGTCTCTAACTAGCAATGATATATATCAAGCAAGAACACAGATGGAAAGTGGCAGTCTTTTGAAATTTGACTAATTGTTCATGCAGATGGAAGCAAATTATCTTAGCCCAATCAATAAATACATCATCATCACAGATAACTAAAATAAACTGACACATCTAGTCTTCAAATAATTCATTTTGTGCATTCTCGACAATGCAGTGAAGTAAAGCAATGGCATAAGCAATTTCCACTTTAAAATGCACCCTTTTAATTTTACTGGGTAATTGGGACTTACCCCTTTTCTCTGACTTTAACCACCCGTTGGCCATAGATTTTTTACACCAGGATTCATTAACCCTTAAAAATTCATTAACATCTACAATAGACATCTCTTTTATAGGTTCCTTCTCTAGAATTCTCAATGCCTAAGAAATGACTTCAGGAGAAATTTTATCAACAATGGTCCCATCCACAACCTTGATTTATTGAGTTTTAGGAATGTACCTTCTTGCACATGTAGTAATTTGTTCTACGCTCATCACAACTTCTACAAAAACCCTCAACGTGAGCTAATCGACTTTCGAGCACCTTTGTTTCTACAACATACTTTTCTTTACTCTCCAAATGTGCCTAGAATTCTTCCAATTTAAAAATTCCTAGCTCTGTATCTCTTAGACCGAGCCAACGATTTTCAATTTTAGATTGCATGAGCTCACTATGCTTATGGAAATTCTTGAATTCCTACAAAAACTAATAGCAGTAGGTAGAAGGACAACTGAGGCCTTAATAAATAAGTTCTCACCACCTTAAGCCATGTAAAATGATAAGACGTGCATTTGGTGTTGAATTAATACGACACTTTATTTTATTTTGTAGTAATGAAAACCCTAAGGTTTTCATTCCTTGTAAAAATATTGATAAGAAATCTGTTGGTTGTACCGTACGACTTATTAAATGCAAGAATGGTGTCTTGAAACCTGCAGTACAAACAAAAAACTCCTTTGTTTTCAAAAATTGAAACTTAATAACCCAAAGTTGGGAGTTATGAAGTTTTGAGAACCTACAAGTCATCGACTACACACTTGATGTTACAAAGGATAATAAGTCAAGCCATCACAAAGTTAAGAAAAACACAAACCCGACGACACAGACAAAAAATAAGGAATGCCAAAGAACTAAATTTTGAAACTTGGAGAACACGACAAAGGAATAAAATAAATATGGAGGCCTTAACCTAAGTGGGAAATGTGAACAAGAGGACATAATTTAAACACATGATACATAGTATATTTATGGGTAACAGTACTGGGGAGGGAAACTCCAAAAGGTGCATTAGTAGCTCATGAGGTGTTACATTCCATTAAGGCTTATAATATTCCATCCTTTGTTATTAAGCTTGATATAATGAAGGCTTATGATAGAGTTAGTTATGATTTTCTGATTCAAGTATTCCAAAGATTTAGCTTTAGCTATAGATGGTGTAAATGGGTTCGATCATGTTTAGCAGGGGATAATTTTTTAGTGATTATCAATGGATCTCTAGCTATATTTTTCAGTTCCACCCAAGGAGTTAGGCAAGGTGACCCTTTGTCTCCCTTCTTATTTATTTTAATGGCTGAAGCATTAAGTAGATCAATAAAAAGTTTGCATAGCCAATGGTTATGGTAGGTAATTTCCATTCCAAATACATAGTTAGTGGCTATGCATAGTCTATTTGCTAATGATACATTAGTATTTGGGAAGTCTTCTTTGCAAGAAGCGGTTCAGGTAAAACAAGTGCTTGAGAAATATGCCTCAGTATCAAGGAAGAAGATTAATTCAAGTAAATCCAAGATTTATCTCTTCAACACAAATACCTCCATTTCGAGAAAGTTGGTTGAAGTGTTTGGTTTTCAACGTGTGGATTTTCTATGCAATTATTTAGGTATTCCTTTCTTCATAGGTGTGGATAGAGTGAAATACTGGCAAAAGGTTATTAAAAGAATAAATTCTAGAATTCTTTCATGGAAAGATAGATGGTTATCCCTAGCTAGTCGAATCATGATGATTAAGTTTGTACTAGCTTCTATTCCTAAAGGCACCAAAATGTGTTATTCTTAGTATTGAGAAACTCATTAATATTTTTTTGTGGAGGGGTAACATAGATGATAAAAGGAAAGTTCATTTGATATCTTTGGACAACATGTGCATGAATAAATATAGTGGGGGTGCTGGTTTGTAGAGTATTTCATTAAGAAACTTAGCCCTTGAGGAAAAATTGGCATGGAAGATGTATACAAAGCTAGGTTCAAAATGGAGTTCCTTAATGTAATGTAAATATTTAGATAATGGTAATCCAAGTAGAGTTTTAATGATTGCAGATCCTCCAAATGGTTTGGTGATGTAGAACTTTATTGTTGCTTGTAGAGAGCTTATTCCTCCCTATTTGTCTTGGGAGGTTAATAAAGGTGAAGAGGTATAGTTTTGGAAAGATTCTTGGAATGGATTTCCTCCTCTTATCTCTAATTAGGAGTTGCAGAATGTGGAACAAATCCTATCAGTAGTATGGGGTAGAAAATTGATAGATTATGTACAATCAGTTGAACCTTCAATAGGAAAAGTTATTTGGAAGGATCTCTCTCTTACAAGTTTTTCTTTTGATAAAAAGAGTTTACTACTCATGGAACTTGGGAAGAGATGTGTCTTCTTATTAGATAAACCTAATAAAATATTTTGGACTCCCTCTAATGATAGGAATTATAAGGTCAAAGAGGGCTACAATTCAATCATTGCAAACACAGTTCAAGATTAGTCACACAAAGTATTCTCTTTTTGTTGGACATCATTGATGCTTCATAAGGCAAGGAGCTTTGCATGGCTTGCATTAAAATAGAAAATTTTAACAAGTGATAGATTACAAAGGTTGGGTTTTGAAGATCCTTTCAAGTGTGTCTTATTCCAAGAGGAGTTTGAAATGGTGCATCACTTGTTTTCCAATTGTAAGACAACCCAAGAGTGTTGGAATTTCATTAAGACAAAGTTACATATTTCATTTCCATTGCCTAGCTCTTTAAGGGACCTATTTTCAAGTTGGTTGGTTGTGTATAAATCATCTCTATATAATTCCATTTGGAAAGTTACACCTGTAATAGTCATCTAGCGTATTTGGTGGGAATAGAACAAGGGGATATTTAGAAAGCAAAACCATTCTTTATTTCAAATTCAATTCAAAATGGAAAAACATATATGAGAGGTTGTTAACTCATACATTCATAACAATAAACATGTTTCATCTATTTTTACCTATTGGGATAATTGGATTTTGAATAATTGGAATTTTATCTCATTTCCTTTTACAGGAGCTTAACAGTGTATGTTTAAGGCAAAGATTGATAGATCTAAGGTTCATTGGGTATCTCCTAGTTCATGTTTTTTTAAAGTTAAATTTGATGGAGCCTCGGAAGGCAATCCAAGTTTATTTGGGGTGAGAGTGTGTGTTTGTGATTGCAATGGCTTTGTATGGCAAACAAAAGCAATGAAGCTTCTAAATGACACAAATAATGTAGCAGAGGCACAAGCACTTCTTCGGGGTCTACAATTAGCTAAGGATGTGGGTTTATCCAACATACATATTGAAGGGGATTGTTTGACCATCATTAATGCTTGTAAAAAATGAGAGATTCAAAATTGGAAACTACATTACATTCTTAAGAGGGCTTGGTTGTTAATCAATTCTTTTAAAGAAACTCAAATTTTGCATGTGTATTGGGAAGTTAATGTTATAGTAGATAAATTGGCCAGTTTGGGTAGTGATGGTCAAGAATTCACCTTTTCTAGTAATAAGAATAATCTTAAAGATTTTCTAGTTTTGTATAATTTGCTTGAGTTAGTACAAGCTTTAATAGGTGCTACCTATCTGTAATTACATTGTGGTAGTTTCAACATTGGTAAAATGATGCAAATTAAAAAGTGAATCATTAGGGGAAGGAGGGATTAGTAAATCATATGAAGGTTGGCTTCACATAAATAAAACAATAATGAGACAGGGAGCCAAGAATTTGATCATGCGTAAAAACAATCTTTCTTGTACCTATGGTAGGGGAGTAATATGGAGAATATTTTATTAAAATATGGTTGCATAAATGAGGAATGAAAGTATGATGTAACAATATAAAGATTGTATCTTTGAGTATACAATATGCTTGTACTAAAGAAAATAAATGGGGGAAAATTGGCATGTGCTAGCTATAGGTTGATGTTGAGTGGACATTTGATGTAAGACACCACATTGGAGGATGCAGGTACAAGCGACCAAGTTGGACATAGCTGCCAAGTCCTTTTACTAATGATTTTTTGGTTTTGTAGGTACACAATCCCATCATTACAGGTTAAGCGATGAAGAACTCATGAAATGATGTGTCTTTTGCACATACAAGCTGTCAATTTAGAGAATGAGCCAATCTTTGGGATGGGGATATGATGGCTAGTGCAATTATGATTTTTTCATCCCTAGTGATATTAATTGTATCTGAGATTACTTTTTTTCCTCACTAGCTTTGTTTTCTGGTAAATTTATGAATTGGAGTACTCTATTCTCTATTGATTATGTAGCTGCTCAGTGTTGGGGAGGGTGAGTATGAAGGATGTGTGGCGATTTTGATAGAGGGAGTGGCATGATATTTTGTAGCTATGTCAAAATGGCATACAATCCTTGGAATTTGTGGATTTATCTGAAATTTCAATCTTGAGAGGAACCCTTTGAAGGCTCTCTAACACAAGACGATTTGGGCTTTCTATTCAAATTAGAGTGTTCATGGGTGGATGACTCTATTCAAACCATAATTGGTGTTGAAATAGTCAATCCAAGTTCAAGAAGAATCTTACTCCCACCATAGGTTTTGTCTATTTTTCTTTCAAATATAATGGGTTTATGTCAATCTTTCAAGGAATTGCAAAACATTGAGGGTAAATTGTTAAGAATCATTATTTTCAAGGAAATGTCTTGGTAAAGGTAGTGCAAGGGTATAATTTCTACAAGGGGAAAGGTATGGTAGGAGGTTTGTTTCCTCAAAAATTTCTTAGGAAGTGTTTGGGATATCGAGAAGTCTATGAGTCCATGACGTTGTCCTTTAAGTAAAGTAATGATAGAATTTTTCTGTAAGCTTTAAGAAAGAATAGTGGGTGCATTTGTGCATGTCTAGAGGTTGAGATTAAGGTTAAGTACTTTGCAATTTCCTTTCTGAAATCACATGATTGTATGTTTGTTAATGAAAACCCTCAATTGTCCCGACTGTATGAGGCTACATGAGCATATATTTCCCTCAGTGAACATTGCATGCAAGCCCCTATGCATGATAATAATGATATGTAGAAATTTATAGGGATGGAGGAAGGGAAAGCTGAAAACTAGCCAGAATTTATGGAGGAATGAAAGTTTCTTTATTAAAAGGTTGAATTTTTTTTATTAGCATCTATATAAAGGATAATCTATAACTTTTTCTCTAGGAATAGTTTGATGAGGATAAGGCAATTTGAAAGTGCTTCTTTTTGCACAGTATGAAGACTCGGTAATGTAGAAGTGCCAGGGTGATAAAGCTTATGTAGACTGAATGACGAAGTGCTTATATCAACATTATTTTTTTGGGATTTTACTATCATCTATATGGTTGGGAGGGTTTTTTTGGTGGCACAATGTATCTTCTTTGCTATTATGTTCTGACATATAAGATGGGATATCAATTTTTTGGGTTGGGAACTTGTTCATGAGTGACTGTCAAAGTTGTCATGAGGGATATAGCATTATATTTTGTATAAAAATGTAATATCTAGGCTATGAAGAGCCTCTAATGCTACTGAAGATACATTAGAATCTATAAACTTTATTTTATATTTATTAATATATGAGCTATATGCTCCATACCTAAAAAAAATATATTTAAAATTGAATTATAATTATTCATAGAAGGATCTCCATACGATAATGATTTAATTACATAAAATAAATATTCCATATGAGTATAGGATAAATTCAGAGAAACCTTTTTTTAAAATATTGACATACAAAAGAGGAAAAGTATTTATCAATCTTTTTAAAAAGGGTACATAAAAAGTAATAACCCCCTCTTTACTCTATCAATATTTCAACAACACCTATGTACCTATAACATAAACTTACAATTTTTTTATGATATGTCTCCAATTACTAGATAAATAGAAGAGGAATTCCCCAAATGGTTTCTCATATTAATGTACCATAAAATTAGATAAAAATATAAAAAAATCACATATTAAGTGAAGGAGTTCCTCTAAGAATAATAAGTGTAACTTTGAACAAGGAATTCATACAAAAATTACATCTATACCAATATTAAACAACAATTTGACTTGTAGCTGGGTGTTGTGAGGATCATGATGGGCCAAAATTAGCAATGTGATGAGTATGTGGTGATGATTTTTACCAAGGTGATGAAATAAAAGTTTTTAAAGAAATTTATAAACTTCCGCAATATAAATTATGTTTACTTTAGATTTAATAAGTGTATTATTACATTTCTATCACGAATTACGATTAAAGTCGGTCTATTAGGTTGATTGAAAAATCTATAGCTTTCAGTGGTATCCACATTTTTGAATCAAAATATGTATCATATTCTATTCTTGCATAATATGGACTAAAAATAAAAATACGTTCATGAAGTTTGACAAGTTAAAGGTGAGTCAGACATTAATTTTATAAATTTTAAAAGTTGAGATAAAAATTCATGAAATTATTGTTGCACTTGTAAAAATTTGCAAAGATGTGCATCGCATCTATACGTGATTCATCTGCTTATATATAAAAGATATTATGAAAATATTATCTTTTATTGTAGTTAGGGTGGTCAAATGGGCAACTGCTATTTTTTTTCCTGAGATTTATAATTATACTTTGCATTGAAGGAATTTCAATTTACACCAAATAGATTTTGAAATAAATAAATAAATAAACCTAGTGGTTAGAAACTACATTCAATTCTTCTAAAATTCTATTCTTACATATTTTTTAAATAATATAGATAACTTATTCAAATTTTACATCAAGTTGCCCATCTCGGTTTCTAAATTTTTTGCCATAAAGGGCCTATGTTTTCCATGATGATCTGCATGCCAGCTTCTCTATAATGATAGATATCCCAAGGTAGGAATCCAAGGTCATAAAAATATACATGTTGGCCCAAAATTAATAGAAAATATGCATCACTACACAAATATCATGCCCAAGTTGATAAATTCAGTGAAAATATTTGTTGGTTTCCCAAGTCAATAGATCCACTAAATCCTAGAAGTAAGCCACACTTCATGTTCAGACTTAGAGGTGGATTTGGCCAACTAAACCGAAATGAGATTCAAAAAAAATTCCCCTACACTTCAAGCTTTGTAGGACATAGGGGGTGACCATTTTAGAAACACCTAAAGATTCATACACACATTCAATAGGGTATTTCTTAATAGATAATTATCTCACAAGAATATGCCAAGAAACATGAAATATCACTCAACATGGGGAAACACATTGGGTGAATTTCATTAACACACATTGAGAACATGGTAGATACAAATAACCCATAAAATAAAAAATAGAATTGAATGGTTTGTTTAGATTTTAAGATTCAGGACCAAACTAAAAATAGAAGATGCATAAGGCTTGACCAGTACCAAGAGAAGGGCTATAGAGTCATATAACCAACATTTCATCCTACAATGTTAAACATGTTTTGAAGATATTTGAAAATGTTTTCACATTGTGATAACAAGACCACTGAAGCTTTATCAAATGACCATTCTTATAAATCCACATGGAAACAAAATACTCATGTTACATTCACTAAATCAATTACTCTATTCTTTGAACAAAATGGAATAATAAATGCAACTCAAATGCAACAAATGTGCATGAAAAAACCCAAGTAATATTTGATTATTGAGTTCAAAAGAGTATTACATCTTAGCCATGGAGACAGTCACACATTAAAATTTTCATGAAGCATAATTCAAAACACAAAAAAACCTTAGACTAATGGCTAACAGTTATATATTTCACCCTAACTTTACAATTTATCTAGAGCTTCTACCTACCTTGCAAAACATTTAGAAAATGGAACCCCCAAAGAATGAGAAAGAAAGAGAATAAGAAGAAGAAGAAGAAGAAGAAGAAGCAACCCTATGATCCATTTTTGGAAGACATTTGGATCCTTCATCTTCCATTGATTTGCAACAAGAAACTGGAAAAAAATTATAATCCTCATTTTACCCCCACGGTTAAAATTATATGCTTGAGAAACACCACTTCTCTTTTTCCACCAATTTTCAGCACTTTTTCCTTTGTATTTTTCTCATATTCACTTGATTTTGCAACAGAAAAATACCCCTCTTTGTGAACAACCTACACCTCCATTTATCATGCCCTACAAAAGGAAATGTGATTCTTAGTCTATTTTACCCACCAATGTAAAAAATTTGTTTTCCTCGTCATGAAAATCTTTTCATTTCTTCTTTTGTTTTGCTATATTGAATTTCACATTTCACCTTCCAGCAAAGAAAACCTTTTATACAATGAATATTTTATTCACTCTATAAAATTATTCCCCATGCCATTTTACATTGCACCTCATTTAAAATATTTTTCTTTTAAAATAATGAGGGCTTCTAGATATTTTATATCAGGCCACTAAAATCTTTTTCTCGCACTTTACATTTTCATATTTTAAAATCTAACCTTTAAAAAGTGAAAACCCCACATTCAACACCAAAATAAAACAAAATTCTATCAGGCCTACAATGCTTTTAAATTTTCTACTTGGGCTAATGAATATATCTCCCATGCATCCTCCAAATATTTTCCCAATAATGTTTAAATTACCATCAAATACTTAAGCAATGCCTTTTAAAAAATTTGAACTAGGCCCACCACAGTCTCCATGCACACCTTGCAGCCTCCTATTGGCATCATTAAATAATCCTATGGGATTGGCGGGGTGTGGTAGAGGTTAATCCACATCTCCCATCCTCATTAGGCCATAGATCTAGGTTACCCTAATTCTACTACTCCTCAATTGTTTGTTTCCTCTTCCTCAGCCCACACAATGTCTATCCTATGTGCAACAAACATCTCCTCAAAATTTTTGATACATTTTCATTATAGGTGCTATCTGCCCTTCCTCCTTCATCTGGCATGTTGGTGCCCCATTTGTAGTAACATCACCATGTCTTTTTGTTGCACTTTACAACACATTTCTCTAGTCTCCCAAGACATGTAACCTCACCCTTGGTTCCCTACTCTCATTCAAACAACTACACACTCATTTGAGGTGAGTTTATCCATATTAAACAAATCTAATTGAAACAAGGAATGATTGGATCTTTCTCATGCCAGAGCCATGGTTGCAAGACATTTCTTTTTCTCTATCAACACTTCACATACTCCATCGAGCCCTTTCAAGATGTGTTGATTGTTCATTCAAACCTTCCAATGCTCTATATAAAAATTTCTATTGCACCATCAAGATTGGCTCCCTTTCAGTGAGCATAATGGTGCCCCTATTATCAATACAAACATTTCCTAGACTTTGTGCCACACCTCGTAATATAGTTTGAGATCTTTAAAAATGTGTTGACTCGTTCTTGGATTCCTCCTTTCACTACATAGAGTTTCCAAATAATACCCTTTGCAAGATAACATAAGAATTTTTTTTACATTTCTTATATGGATCTTCTTCTTCCCACCATTTGACTTACTAAATTCTATGTTATTAATCCTTGCACTAGGATTTATCCTTACTGACATAGAGGTACTCGACATGGTTGCATTTGATGAGATATTTTCTAAAGATTTTATCAGAGCTATTTTTATCCTTGCTACAAAGTGCCGCCCAATGGAGTGTGTTTGGTAACTTCAAAGAACAAGACCGGCTTTTAGAGAAAACTACATATATCATTAGGGAGACATAGTTTGAGTTGTCCACCGCAACACTATTACCAGCCCAACCACCTCAGCGCTATTTTGCAATTGGCAACCAATTCATTGACATGACTGCTGGTTGTATCAAACTTTATTATCTACTTGCTCAAATCATTTGTTTTTTGTTCCATAGCTACAAGACATGAATATGCATCCACATTACCAGGAAATTTGAACAAAGTTGGCCCTCTATAAGAATGATTTTCTTTTTTCATTATTGTGGTTGTTCAACCAAGCAAGATTGAATGGTGTTGTGACCTTATCCCATTGTAAATCAAGTGCAACACGACCTTCTTCATGATTGTTTTCTTATGGACATGGCTGCCCTTGCAAGCTTGAACACTGCTCACCTCTTAATCCATGTACCTGAATAGAAAATGGACCTTGCTCTGCATTTAAACTCTTGAAGGAAATTATGTTTTTACACCCTTCCATATGCTTGAATGAAAAAAAAATTACTTGAAGTGATTACCACAATGCAACACTTACAATTTCACAACTTGTGCAAAGCATGTCGAGTCCCCATGTGGGCCTGAATAAAAACAAAATTATTTTTCAAACAATTTTTTTCTTGAATTGACTTGAGGCTTCCTTTGACTACATTTAAGGTGAAAAGATGAACTAAATTGTCATTAAAATTTTATTTCTAGCATATTTGCACAGTGGTCAAAACTAGTCTAGAAGCTTCCAAAATTGCCCTGGAAAACTAGCCAAATAGCCTCTTGAAGCTATGAAAATTCATAGGCATGTAGATATTTGAACCAACACCACAATGCAACAAATGTTCTAGTAAAAGATATTTTTAGGTGCAATGTATTCAATGTCAAAGTGGCTTTGTTAGACTTTTATGCAACTGCACCTATCCAAAACCAATTAGGGCTCACCAATCACCTCCTCAAAAAAATATCAAATCACATTTTGGGAAGTTTCCATTGTAAAAATTAGATGATTTAGGTCCATTGAGCATGTGTGAAAGAGGGATTTCCTTGAATCAACATTCTTCATGAGATATTAGCAGTCAAAGTTGTCCACCTTGAAACATTACAGAAATGTAGATGTAAAAGTAGAACAAACTACATTTGATTTTGATCATGAGGATTTAAAACCAGACTAGGGAGCATATGAATGTGGGGGAAATGTGGGGAAACAATCCATTTTTCATGACAATCATCGAGATGTGAAATATTAGCTCGAACATGAGGCCTCTTCATAGAACTGAGAGTTTGCAAACAACAAAACATCCCTAGAACCCTCCAGCTTTGCATTTCAAAAACATCTCAAAACTCATCATGGGAAGCTAAAATCAGACATACATGTACACATATGTCAAATGAATATTCTCACCAAGGGGTTTGGCATGAAAATCAATTGGATCTGAATTATGACCCTCCAAAGTGGGTCAATGGGGCAAATTTTTCAGGGGCAATTCTGGGTATGCAAGATTTTTCATTATGGGAACTTCAAATTTTCAGAATTTGAAGGTGCCACCAGTGGCTCCAACTGGGGATGTATGCCCCCCATGGGAATAGAAAGAATTCAAATCCTCTAGAGAAGTAGAACAAGTTCCAAGTCCACTAGATGCTCTAAAACTTATTCACTTTTTTCAACTTCACTTGGTGACCCCAAGCCATCAAATGAAAAAGGGGAATCAATTCTTACCCCTGTCAAACACCAATCTGTTAAAGGAGTTGATCTCCCTCAATCCATACTTTCCTCTATCACACCACAACATCATGAGTGACTATATTTCCACAAACACAAGTTCCAAGCTTCCTTTGTACATGTGGAAACTTGCTCCCTGTTTACCTTTGTTGTCACATGGAAACCAATTCATATAGGCCACATCAATGTCAATCTCTTTATTTTCTGATTTTTTAGCAAGTAATAACATATGAGGATAATGATCAAGACCATATGAATACATGGTCTTATCAAATTTACTAGCCCCCTCACAATGATCCTGCTCAGAGAAGATATCATGCCTGAAAAACAATGTGCAATCCTCCTGAGTGTTAAGCAAAGAATGCTCACACATTTGTAACTCCTTAAATTGAGTTGCATCATACGTAAGTTTATCTTCCTCCCAACAACATAGCTCAATCATATTATTGCATGATTCAAGGTTCTAAAAATAAGATTTATCAACACCCATAGTATCTTCATCTTCATTCAAATCATGGCATTCAGAAGAAAGGTCAGCATCCCAAACAATATTTCCTACTTCAAGCTCATAGACAAGATTGTCAACACTCAATATTTTATGACATAAAGAAGCTTCAAATACAAGTTCATATGACTCAGAATCTTCACTAGAAACAAAATCATCATAGTGAGTGTTCAAGACACATTCACTAATGCAAAGATCATCAGATTCAACATTATATCTTGTTGCTTCCACATGAAAATCTGAAACATGCTACTCACGAGAAGGAATTTGAGTTGCAGATCTAGAAAAAAGGTTCTCATATGAATCTATGTGGTAAGAACAATCATATTCTTCATGTGAAAACTCATCATAAATAGTTTCATCATTTGTGCCAATATTTCTATCTTTTCACTTTCATATACAACCACATTTGTGTTATTTCCATGCAAACATTTAGTGATAACTTCAAAACCAACAAAAGGAATGGAAGAAGGTGAAGAATCAAACAAGAAAAGAATTCCTTGTTCATCACTTACATTACCAACATATGCATGCTCCTCATACTAAACTACCTGAACTGATTCATCCAATGAATCTCTTGCACACATATATTCTTCTTTATTGATATTGCTACAACAATTACCAAGGTCACATTCCTCACAATCAAACTAAAAATCATTGTTTGTTTCTTCATTACACCTGCTTGTGGATGATATATCCAACTAAAATTTATTGCTCACTTTGTCATTTGCATCTGATACACTAATATTTGCAAAAGCATTCACTAAATCAACAAATTCCTTTGTCTCATCATCATAAAATCTTGTATCAATGCCGCACTCATTTGTAGAAGAAACAGGACCAAGTGTACCATAGAAATGCTAATCACATAACTCTTCTTCTAAAAGTAAATTTAATTCATATCCATCATCATGCTCTTGTCTAAGTGAACTTGGAATCCCATAGTTATTTGCAACATCACACTCATTGCTTGAAGGGAAAGTATCATCAGCACAACTTGAACTGAGATGATCATTTAGGAAATTACCTGCATCATTGTAGCCTTCATTTGATATAGAAAATTAGCTCTCTACTTCTATATTTTTAGAGAAAATAGAAAAAACTTCATATGTTTCATTCATTTCATCATGACTTTTATGGCTGCAATCTTCATCTAGGTATGCTTTCTCTATGGGATGATGAAAAAAATAATCTTCATCACTACATGATGCATTATCATTGTCTTTTGCTATACCATCCAGATTTATCTTATCAAGTCTAGAAAAGGTACCATCACATAGGCTAGTCAGGAAACCACTTCCAAGCCACTCTATCATTTCTCCAATGATTGAAATCCATTCATATAAACACTTAAGGCTAGGGGGTTTCAAATTAGCTGGCATGGTACTCAAACCTAGCTCACAATTTTCATAGAATAAATCAATGAAAAATGAT
>VDFB02392205.1:0-88731 GCA_007258455.2 Sequoia sempervirens | reverse complement strand
TTCGCCGTAAACGAGCACGACCGTACACCGTATCGGACGGTAAAGATTTTCCAGTCCAAAATGTTTCGTACATCGTACGGTTTGGTAAGTCTTCTTCCGTGCTCAAATTTAGGCGATTTTGCACATCGCGTCTCCGAGTAAAACTAAATTTTGACCCAAACATTCTAACGTAACGGCGGCGACGGGTTTGTAAAAAGGGCTCGTCATTTCCTACTGTTTATTTTCTTTTGTTCCATTAAAATAGCAAAAAATACCCATCAAGAAAGAATGTGGTGAAAGGATATTTATATTCGAAAAAATAATAATAATTTATAGAACGAAGGAAATGTATATATCTAGATTAGGTAATATTTGTATATTTATATTATTTTAAAAAATATATATATTTGAGGGAATCTCTTTATATATGTAGATTAGGTAAAATTTATATATCTATATTATTTTATATTTAATTTTGTGTTTATTTAAAGAAAAGATTTTATATATGTATATAGTAACAATTAATTTGATCTTATATGAAGTCGAGTTCATTCTTTAATTTTTTATTCATTCATACACATACATATTTTAATATATTTTGCTTTACTCTATTCTTGTATACACACTTTTATATATTCCCTTTATCTACCTTATTTAATACTTTGCATATGCACATAGCTCCATTTATCTATTAGTCACCTAAACCAAACTATTTGTCTGTAGTAGGACACTTTCACAATCACAAACTTGTTTGCATCCTCTTTTGAATTTTAAATCACAATCACAAACTTGTTTGGGTCCTTTTTTGAATTTTAAATTCATATTTGGTTAGCTAGACCTATTTACCTTTTCAACTTGAGCCAATTCAACACACATTTACCATAATTTGATGTTATGTACTAGTATTTGAAGATATATAATGCATTTATTTTGAACACATGAAATTATCAAAGAATCAAACATTTATTCATTCTAGAATATTGAAAGAGCAATATGTTACACCTCATCTCTTAGTTATCGGGTTACTTTTACCTTGTGAGTAAATATGATGATAAATGTGAATTAGAAATTCAATATGCTCAATAGGTGAATGAAATATTGAATGTGCATTATGATGTTATTACTTTTGAAGGTATGATTATGTTTTATACTGATAGAAAATGTGATGAGTAAATATGTATTGCAATGTGAATGCTTTGATGATGCAAATGATTTATGATGCTAATGGATTTAACATGAATGGCTAACTACCTATGTGATGTATTAAGCTGAATGTAGGAACAGGTTTGAACCTCCAAAAGAGAGGGGAAGTATCATTCAAGAGAGGAGCTTGGTCTGGTAACCCTTAACGAGCCTACTAAGCATACACACACTCACACCCTCGTTGGTCTAGTCAAGTCAAGATAGTCGTGAAATGGTAAGTAATCTCCTGTCAGGGTTTGCATATGTTTGTACTAGTATGTGGCTTTAGTCTTTGAATGTTCCTATTTGGGGTTGTGTGATTTAGACCTTATGTCAAGTGAAAGCTCTACTTTGTGTGTTTATAATTATATGCCAATTGATGAAGTATATGCATTCCATGTATATACGTCAATTGATGAGAATTGTGATTATATGTGTTTAAATGTAAATATCGAAATAATAATAAATATATATAATATGTATATAAATATATTAATGTATGTGTATGTAGTTACATTGATGGAAACTTACACACACACACAGATATATATGTATACGCATACCACATAATAATATTATATATTTACACGTAATAATATTGTGTGGTATGGGTAAATATATATATTATTATGTGGTATACGTAAATATATGTTTGTGTGTGATAAGTGAATAACGATTAAACAAGCAAATGTATATAATATAACGATGTATGTTATATTACATATACATATGTTAAGTGTTATGCATGTGTGTGTGTGTATATATATGTGTTGAAAATGGAGGTAATTATGTAGCTTTAGAACTTGTAAAACTATTATACTGTAGATATAATTAAGTGTTCTTTGTTACAATTTCTTGGTGGATGATTATCTATTTAGATTCATTTTACCATTTGTAGAAGTAGACAGAAGATTGTAGAAGAATAAGACCAGAAGATAGAAGTGACATAGCATATACCATGGAGAAACCCTTTCGGGAAAAAAGTCTGCCACTAGAATCAATAGTGCTTGTATTATTTAACCTTAGAACAAGATTACAATAATTCTTTATCAATCCTTGCTTGAGATGCTTCTTTTCCTTCAACAATTCTTCTTCACAACTACAATAAACTCTCATATGTCCAAGCATGAATCCACACATCCTATGCCATGCTTCACAAAATACTCTCTTAGAACTCTCTTCAACTTGCTGCAATAAATAGACAATTGTGAACATTGTAAACTCCAAAGAGTTGAAAATTACAAGGTTAAATAGATTTGATTACTATGTTGGAAAGGAATGATTTTGAGTATGTTGTGATGCTTGTTATGCTTGCATGATCTTGGTTTTTCTTGCTTTGGGGAAACCTATCCATTGGGATAACACTTATATATACCCTATATGGGAATTTAGATGATGGTGTTTTCTATTTAAGACTACATGTAGTTAGTCTATACTATACGTATATAAAATGAAATGTGAAACATGGAATATATTGATGTCTTGAGATAACTTGACTTTGATAGCTTATAATGCTAGATAAACCCTTGTGGTTAATGAGGTTAGCAAATACAACGGTAATGATGGTATGATAAACATGTCATCATCGATAGGATGTGATGTCATGCAACCATATTGATAATCTATATTTGATTGATCACTTGATCGTTACTTTACTTTTGATTGAAACCCTAGGTTGAGAATAAACCTACTAGGTTGGGATATTTTACTTGATTATTGATTGAAACCCTAGGTTGAGATTACCTATTTGGTTGGGTTGTTTATCAAGATCATTGATTGAAGCAAATAGGTTGGGATTAACCTATATGAACTGATTGATCATTTGATTGTTGATTTTATCTTTGATTGAATTCATTTATTATTGAAGGTTATACTTTCGATTGAGGTCATTTAATTGATGAGATTATACTTTTGATGGAAGTCATTTATTGTTGAATATTATACCTTTGATCAAGGCCATTTATTGATGAGATTATACTTTTGATGGAAGTTATTTATTGTTGATATCTTACACTCTTGAATGGAGACTTTAATTGTTGAGATTGCACTTTTGAAATAGAGTCACTTAATGATATGACATTATGTTATTCGTATGGTTATTTGGTAAGATAGAGTTGCTTTGAGATACTTGTAGCAATGTCATTTAGATATGAGATAATGGGAAGGTTATTCCTGGGGTTAGGATAATCCATGAGAAAGGGAATACCTTGAATAAAATACTAATGGTCAAATACAAATCAAGCAATTGTAGTGGTGAATATAGGTAACCCTCACTTGAAGTACTAGGTGTTGAATCTTTGGCCAAAGTACTATAGGTAGCCATTGTCTACACTGTCAATTCACTATGATCCAAATACATACTAGGTTGAGAATATCATAGAATTAGAGGTTGAATTTATGGTAAGCTCTAGACATGTAGAACACATCACTATGTTTAGGAAATGTTATTTGAAGGATGAGGTTACCAAACCAATCTCTTCGTTGAAGGGAGGGCTATCTCACAAAGTTTGGTAGATGTGCGAGGGACTGTAGTTAGTCCATGGTTGGCGAAAAAGCACTTGAGTGATGCTTCTCCTCATGCAATTGGTAGAAAATATTTGGGAGGACATTCTGGACCATTGGTATTTCTAATTCAACAATTGAAGATGTACGCACCAGTATTGGGGACAACTAGAAGGTATGCACCATAGAAAGGGGACATCTAGAATGTATGCACCAATGCTGGGACATCTATATTAGTTTGTATTTCTAGTTCATGTTAGCTTGTTGAAGCTACGTATATAATCATGTATCCATCTATATGGACATTGTAAATGTGAAACGTTATCTTAAATATATTTATGTAAAGTGAAATCATACTCATATTATTGAAAAGATTATTTGAATATGCAATGGGAAAGTTTGAATAGGTTATGTTTCAAATGGTGCATATGTTATGGAAAAGAAAAGAAATTTTTTAATGCTCATTATATTTGATGCATAAACTATCCACTTTTGGGTAAAACATAGAAAATTTTATCGAGTAGAAACAATGGGCATGTTACACAATAAATAGTGACACATTACAATTTTGTGCATTAAAAGGATTAAGCATACTAGGGCCCTTTTTTAATTCTCTGTTCACTTTCAAAGCCTTTGTGTAGGATAACTTGTCTCCTTGCAATGAATCAATAGTTTTTTAAGGTATTTTTAAATATCAATAATCATGAAATCTTTAGCTGAGCAAATCATATGCTTATTTATTAGGCAAGCACAAGAATAAAACTTCATTTTGAGCAATGAAAAATCTAAACTCAATGTATAAGGTTACAACTATAATTGCCTCCTAGATACCCAAACTTGTCATTTGTTAAAGTACAAATCCAACAAAAATCCCAAGGCAGTTAACTAACATATAAGGTTTTTCGAGTAACATTAGGTGAATTCCAAAATCTTCTTTATTTGGCAATCATTCTTTGATTATTATCTTAAGTACCACCTATCTTCTTAGTTACTTTCCTAAAATAACAACTACTTTTATCAAATTATCACTTCTCGCTATATTTAGTTAACTTAGGTTGTTCGCATTTAATTGACTGCATTATCTAATTAGTCTAATTCAACCCTAAGGTAAGTGTATTTTCCTTTACATTTCTATGAATCCATTAAATCTTACACAACTCAACCTTTTCTTAGGGTTTTAAATTACAATAAAGTTTTCAAATATACGATTTTTAGTTTACATTCTATTTTCATATCTAAATTTCCTTTTACATCTATTGCTTCATTACATTACATCTTTTTTCATTGAGGTTTGTGTGCTTTGATTGTGAGATCTTTTTCACTCACCCTACCTATCCTTGGCTATAAAATTAGGGTTTTTCTTTCATACTTAATTTATACCACTAATATTTTTTAATTTCAATCTAAAAGTGTGTATTTGAGCTTTATTTTTTAGTATTTTGTTTCTTCCACCTAAAAAGGGTGTGTGTATAAACCTTAATATGGCCTAAAGCAATGAGAATGAGTTGGATGGTTGACTTTGTATCTTTTCATGTTTAGCATATAGGGTAGAGATAGTTGTACCTTCATTTTTCTCCTTCTCATTCTCCTTCTTCTCCGGAGGACTTTCCTTTGACTATTTTTCTAAATTAGTAGAAGTAGGTTCATCTTTAATCACCAAGAACAAGCATTCATTGTCATCTAGATCTTCATCTTCTAAATCTTCATCTGAAATACTAGCATTCTCATTAACATAGTAAGCTATGTTAATCTTCTTTCTTGTCTTTTCTTTCTCATATCTTTTTTTATTCTTTTTAGCTCTTTTCGGACACTTTACAACATAGTGACCAATTTTTGCACAACTAAAGCACTTAAAGGGAAATTTACCTTCATACTCACTGAAGCATTTTCTCATTCTTCTTACAAAGTTAGCCTCGATTTTATCAAAGTTCTCTTCATTCGGATCTTCAGTTTTTGTAGCTTTAAAAGTATTCTTTGTTTTGCCTCCACTTCTTAGATTCGGCTTCCTCATCTCATAAGATGTCAAAAATCCTAGCAACAAATCCTTAGTACAAGTCTTATAGTCTATAGTATGCTCAATAACACTCACCTTTTCACTGTAAGCATCAGGAAGAGTTATAAGAATCTTCTTTACAATTTTGGTTTCATCTATAGTAGCGCCAAGAGATCGCATTCCAGCCACTACTTCATCCAATCTCTGTACATAGGCTTTAACATTCTCATCTTCGGACATATGTATAAGATCAAACTGCGTTTCCAAATTCTATAATTTTGCCTCTTGTACCCTTTCATCACCATCATGCACTCTTTCGAAAGAATCCCAGACTTCCTTAGTTGTCTTCAAGTTTTGAACCTTAATCAACTCAGAATGTACCAAACTATTCTTCAAGATGAACTTTTCCTTGTTATTCACTTCATGTGCTCTAATTTCTTTAGGTGTACTTGGACTATTAGCAGGAGGAGTGTAGGGATTCTTATAAGTTTTCTCCACATCATATCCACAATACTCCAGATATTCTTCCATCAACACTTTCCAGATACCATAATTAGTTCCATCAAACCTCAGATAATTAAAGACCATTCTGCAAGCCATCACAGACCTTCCTCAAGAGGTTAAGCTCTTCACCAAGGAACCAAGCTCTGATACCAATTTTTGGATAGGACAATTAAGAGGGGGGGTGAATCAGTTGTCACAGATTATAACCTTAAATTCAATTACCAGAACTAACACATAAACTGATTAAGTGATTAACCATCAAATACAAATGCACAAACACAATAACACCAGATTTACATGGAAAACTCAATGAGGGAAAAACCACGGTGAGGATTAAATCACACTATAGAGAATATCAAAACCAATTACAAAAAGGCTCACTACCTAAGATAAGGCTCACTGCTTGAAATAAGGACTCACTATCCAGACTCACTGTGCACAGGGCTACGACCCAGAGGGCTCACTACCATAGAGATACAAAGAAGACAAAGAAGACTTGTTACAGAGAGACAACAATCCCAATGCAACAAAGATTCCACCACAATCACTAATCAACTTGCATGAATGATAGAGTTCGCCTTCTTCTCAATGCATCTGGAAACTCGGCATTAAGCTTCGCACTAATCAACCACACACCTAACTCACACACTTTAAGAATAACATCAAAGTCGTGTCTACTCTTTCACTTATCTTCCTTCTTTTCTTATGTACAATTTTCATCCCTAGCACATTTTTTATTTATACTATCTCCAAACTTAAGAAGATACAAAGTCGGCCATCCAACTTCAAATTCAAATTAGGTCAGTGCCAAACATCCTAGGGTGGAATTAGAATGAGGGCGACCCAAACACACTCTTCACCGGGACCCATAATAGATCCAACATGCTTCATCAACTTTGGAAATAGTGCTTGACACACAGTTGGCCAAACTAGTGTAAAACACATAGATCAATTAAGCTTGATGCTTCCAAATGTCGAAACCATCTGCAATAGAACCAGGGCAACACAATTCTAGAACCACAAGCCATAAGACCTCAACAAAGAGAAATCCGGACTAGCAACAATTCTCCCATACCTCAAACACAAGAACAACATCCTCAATAGCTAAATACTTGCAACCTTCTTTTAATAGAATTTTCTCAATATCCTCAACATATACAATCAACAACAACTAGTAGATAACCAGCTAACCAGTTGACATCAATGACAACACTTCATTCCTCTTTCCATTCTTGCAATAGAATGAAGTTTATTCAAATGTCCATTGTTGGTGTGAATAAAGTATCTCACCTAACTAGTTCACCTAGTAGGTCTTATTCACATGTTAAATTTACTTAGGTCCTAGGAATCTTTCTAGAACTCTTAGTTGGTGTTAGATCTTATCTTATCTTTTTTCATTTAAAAATTGTGTCCTAGGTCATTTAATATTAGTTGTCTCATGACATAGGATTAAGACACTTGTCATGATCTTATCTAATCCTATGTCTCACCTTGACTATATGACCAAGGGTCTCTCACACATTGTATATTCATTTTATTTGCATTCATTAATAAGAATACAGTTTATTTTTGTCATATTGATCTTCTCTTTTTATTGTGCTTTCTATTTGACCTCTAGATCTTGGGTGACTATCTCCATAGCCAACTCTTACATGTATCAGAGTAAGTTGGGTGTCTTTAGTTAGTATTTTTGAGAGATCTTGAGTGTAAATATTAGTAGATCTTGAAAATTTGAGTATGCTCTTCTCTTGGATTGAATGATGATTTAGAGAATTATAAAAACTTGATAGAAATACTAGATTTTAGGTGGTTCCTCTTTGTCACTTTGTATTGTAGTTTTGTTTTGGAGATTTTTGGTGCAAATCTAAACCTACATTGAGTTTAGGTTGTTTGAGAAAGTTAGTTTTTCATTTTATTTTGTCCAAATCAGACATGTGAGGTCAGATCTATGAGGATTTGAAGCTAGAAAGTTTATTTAGTTAACTTAGGTTGGTTGTGTTTAATTAACTATGATATATAATTAGTCCAAGTTAACCCTAAGGAAAGTTTATTTTCCTTTACATTTCTATGAATCCATTCAATCTTACACATCTCAACCTTTTCTTAGGGTTTTAAATTACAATAGAGTTTTTACATATATGATTTTTAGTTTATATTTTATTTCCATATATAAATTTACTTTTACATCTATTGCTTCACTGTTACATATTTTTTTCATTGAGGTTTGTGTGCTTTGTTTGTGAGATCTTTTTCACTCACCCAACCCATCCTTGGCCATCACATTAAATATTAATATACCACTAATTTATTTATTTAATATCAATATAAAAGTGTGTATTTGAGCTTTATTTTTTAGTCTTTTGCATATTCCACCTAAAAGGAGTGCTTGTCTACACCCTAATATGGCCTAAAGCAATGAGAATGAAGTTTATTGAAATGCTCATGATGAGAACAGTGAGAAGTATGATCATGATGTTCACATGGATAATCATTCTTTCATAAATGAGTTGGCTAGTTTGGCCAATGCAAATAATCCTACACAACTATTAGATACTTTCTATCTAAACATTATAGACCCAATATTTTGCAAGTAGTTTATGCTACTTCGTCTATAGTGCATGTATGCCTTCTCCATATGCACAAAAAAATTATTAGCTTTTAAAAGACAAAAATAACATTATATGCATACTTTGTTGGAGAATGAGTGAGACCTAGACCATAAATGGACTGGTCACAAGTGGCCCTATAGCTGAATGATAGATAAACCTATTGGTATTTTCTCCTAGGACCCTTAATTCTAAGGGATGTCACATCATCTAGACCTAGGGATCAAGGCATAATAATAAACTTATGATTAAATCAAGGATATGAAAATACTAATTAGATAAGATTGGATCTCATCTTCTTCACTTTTTATATAGGAATCAAGGGGGTGATCCTAATATAGTACTTAAAGAATGATATGGATCTTTGAGATATGATGTTGTTGACATGTACACTCTTTGAATTTCTTCATGCAGGGGTGAACCTTTTTCCTTCAAGAAAATGACATGCACACTGTGAAAAATCTTGCTAGATAGTGAAAATGTAAGAATTTCTTTAAAAGTTGCAAAGTTGAGAGTTTGAGAGCCAAAAATCAACTTCCTTTTTTTTCAAAATGACATGTCGAAAGTATTTTGTTCAACACAATTACATGCAAGAATGTTACTTCCAAAATATTCATGAGAAGGTAATGCTCCAATGACCACTAAAACCATTTTTTTTTTGTAGGATGCTAGTGTATCACATGGAAATCCACACTTAGCGCTACCATCTAGAAGGATTTGGATTTAGAAATCCAAGAACATCATGAAATTTCCATAAACAAGAGATTTAAGTGTTAGCATTTTGTAGTTAAAGTGTTCTGTATCAGAAGGCTAAAGTGAGGACACGATGCAATGTGAAATTATAGCCCGATGCACATGCAATTTTTCACACTACAATGTTGTTTCTTTGCACTCCAATTTTGAACTTGTATTCATCATAGGCTATGGCATAACATTCAATAAATCATAGACATGAATTCATACAAAGACAAAAGGAATTTTTTAATAACTTAGGGAGAGCCCATGTGATTAATTAAGGTGGCTTGAAACTTTCAATGTCAATGTCAAACCTAACAATGAGTAGCTATAAGAAATATGTTGTGTAGCCATAGGAATCAATGTAAGGAGCTACTGTTCATTAAAACAAAACCACCAAATTAATGCATTTTTTTAAATAATAATATGAATAAGGACATATTCAAATCAAAAAATCAAATACACATCATTATAACTGAATAAGAAATAAACTCATTTCATATTTGAGTTCAAGTATAATTCATTAGCATGTACTTATATTTATCCGTCAATTTAATCAAATAAAGTTTAAATTATTTTTTATATACATACAAATACAAAGAATTTTCCTCCATGAGAAAGTCTCTAACGATCTTTAGTTGTAGGAGGGGGAGCATCATTAGAGTGCTTTACCTCTAACCACAAACTGATGATCCTCCACACACCTTCCACCTAGAAGTGGGCCTACCCTTCACAAGGGAAGTAGATAAAGAATTCTATAACCATATCATTCCATCTGAGAACTAGTGCAGTGTACTAATTGTGTCACATACAATCTATCATACAACCCTAAATACCCTCTAGCTAAGTATGGCAACTAGACGACTAAATTCAACCTATCAGACACAATGAATTGACAATGTAAGTAGCATTTACATTAGTTTGGCCAAAGTTTTGAAATATAAAACTACATTATTATACATATATGTGTGTCATCATTCACAAACCTCTTTCTCAAACTTCTCATCAGAATACCTTAGCAATTTCTATGTTATTACAACAAAACAACTTCACTAGATTGGGGAATATTACAAAATAAATTGTAGATTCTCCATATAATAGAGTAGGTATATTCCCATGTATATTTATAGTTCATATGAATTTATTCAACTCTAGTTAGCAAGAACTAGTAATATATAAAACACTTCCCTCATATAAGTCTATATAGGTATTTTTGAATATACAGACACATATGTATCTATTATTGTACATTTCTACATAAATATTTGTTCAACCCTTTTAACCCAATATCTCAAATACCATTACAACCTTTAACTGAGGATACACCTTTACTACCATATAGATTCAATAATGTGTTAATCTTAACTAAAACAAAATTGACATATTGTAACAAAACTCTTACAATTTTATTATGTTTACTTTTTACTTTGTGGAATATTTATCAATGGTCTTAAACTTTCAACTGTCTAGCCTAGTATTCCTTTTGTTTGTAGGTAAATTCGATGTTTATAATTTTTATTACCCATGTTATGTATATATGTGTATACCTACACATATGCACCTATGTATGCTCTCATATCCATGCCTAATTTATACAACATATTGTTCAATGTCTTATATGCACTTAGTCCAACGATTCCATACTATATTAATTACATTTACTAACAAAGTAGGATATTATAAGAATAATAAAATAGAGTACATGAATATTTAGCATTGTTACAACAAATCAATAGTAATATAAGATAGGTATAATAGATTATGAGTACTTAGCTACACTATAATAGAGGGGTGCTAAAATTATGTATGAAAAATATATGCACTTAGTTGTATTATAATGCTAATATAAAATGAATATGACAATGGGTTTATATTTAGAAGTATTATAATATGAAGAGATATTCACTACTCTGCTATATGGTGCTTAGGCCAAGAAAGAATAACACATTTTTTAAATGATCATGTTGGTTGTTTATGTTATGTGAAATCCACATAAATATGCTTGACCATAATGCCTTGATAAATTAGTTATGAACAAAAAGGAAAGAATATATTGGCTAGGTCAATTGGCTCCAAAAATCAACAGAGTATAATGTTGCTTGGAAATAAAGACATTCTAAAAAATAGAACAAAAAATTGTTCTTGCATTTCTTATGGCGAATAATTGCAACCATATCATCGATATCTTCATGAAGCAGATCAAAGCTCTGAGTCTTACCATACTAAGAACTATTGCAACAAAATAATCAAATCAACAAATGGTTTCAACCAAAATTTTGAGCAAGTAATCTCTATATGAATCTGCCACGATTTATTGATTTATTCTTGTCCAGATTTACATATTAAATATGTTCAAACATAATCTGCAACATCCAAGTTGCCTTCCCCTGTTTTAGCAATGGATTTTACACATATCTATGCCTCCAACCTTCCTTAGATTCCATGCCACTTAATGGTTTTTAAACTTGTAGAAATTACCAACCAAAAGGAGGTTGATGCATAGTGTTTTTTTGCCATTAAAACTGTTGTCTTTTTTCCAAAATTTGGACGCCTAAACTTTCCCCAACCTATTGCGCCAACTTCTTCCTTCTTTCCCCGTCCACGCCAAAAACCCAAAGTCTCTTTTTTTTGTTTTGTTTTTATCTGCCGATGGTCAAGACGTGAGGAATGGTTCACCTCAAACGTATCACAAAATTGAATCACCCAACTTGGGTGCTAAACATTACGAAGTTAAGTTATTGTTTTTTATTTTTAAATCTTCCTTGCAATATAAACTCCAATGCTGACTTGGCCTTCAGACTTGATACTATTAAAACAACTCTCAAATTGGAATGACATGCAAACATGTAAACGGTAACCTTAAGTATTGAATGCTTGCAAATGAACACACACACACCAAAGGGAAAATTCAAAACTAGCAAACCAAAAATGTAAAAGATTTGATGCAGATTCTAGGCATACCCAAATTCTCTGACATCAAACATGCCAGGTATGAAAAATGTTCCATGAGTGTGTAGCTCATGAACATTTCGAAAAGGTTGGAACCAAGATCCCAAACTTCAACAAGTCTGAAGCACTGACCCGAGAAGCCTCATCTATTGCATGGTTTTTCCAATGAACTCGATATTCCCAATATTCTTTTCTCCTTGTCTTCTTGGCTACACGTGAATCAATGATTTGATCAACTTCTTCAAATCTTCTCTTTGACAATTGGTGGATCTATTCATGTACACCTGAAAAATCTGAAAGTTTATCCTACTGTCCACTTGATTCACCTTCATAATATAGACACAAATATGTAACATTAAATATTGGAGAAATATCAATACCAATTGGAAGCTCAATCTCATAGGCATTTGATGATAACTTTCGCAAAACCTTGCACGGGCCTATCATCCTCCATTTTATTTTATTGTATGTTCCTTGTATGAAGCTCTCCTTCCTCAAATGTGTCATCACCAAATCACCAATCTAAAATTATTGCACTCTTCTATGTGCATCAACATACTATTTATATTTATTAGCACTTTTCACCAAATTCTCCTTCACCTCTTTATGGAAATCATGTATGTATTCAAAAAAATCTTCTGGTACAACTCTTTTCCTACTTAAATATGCATTATCCCTCAACTCATCAACACCCCTGGGGATGTACCCATACATATTTTGGAATGGACTCTTTCCTACACTTCGATTAACTGAATTATTATAAGCAAACTTAGTTTGTGCCAATGTCAAATCTCACTAATTTGGTTTATCCCCAACCAAGCACCTCAATAAACTACCCAAAATTCAATTCACAACTTCAGTTTGACCATCAGTTTGAGGATGGTAGGCCGAGCTAAAACCCAATTATGTTCCCATTTTCTTCTACAAAGTACGCCAAAAATGACCAACAATTTTTGTGTCTCAGTCTGAAATAATAATTCTTGGCAAGTCATGTAACCAAACTATTTCTTTGAAAAACAAAGTAGCAATATGGGAAGCATCACTACACTTTTTACATGCTATAAAATGAGCAATTTTTTAGAATCTATCCACTACAAAAAAATTGAACCATTATCTCTTTGTGTTTGTGGAAAACCCAAAACAAAATCCATGCTAATGCATTCCCATGGTCTCTCTGGTATTGGCAATGGTTGGTACAATTTGGTGTTTTGTCTGACTCCTTTTGCGTATTGACATACCTGACACCCTTGCACCATTCTTTTTACATTTGAACCCATTCCAGGCCAATAATAACTTTCACTTAGTTGTGCCAATGTTTTGTCCACTCCAAAATGTCCACCCAAACCTCAACGATGTTTTTCTCTCAACAAATTTTCCCTCATGGAACCTTGAGGTATGCACAATCTCTTCCCTGTAAACAACAAATTATCTTGAATAAAATTCTCCAACCATGGAGTTCTATCCACTCCCATTAGACTTTTACATGTTTCCCAAGCTTCTTTAAAATCAACATCTTTCTCATATAACTCTCCCATTGAATCAAAACCAACAACACTTACCCTCATCTCATTCAACAACAAACACCTTCTACTCAATGCATCAACAACTCTATTTGATTTTCCACTTCTATGTTTTAAAACAAATTAATAACTTTGAATAAATTTAGCCCATTTCACATGTTTTTGACTCAACTTACCTTGGTTTTTAATGAATTGCAATGCATGATGATTAGTGTACAATACAAACTCCTTCAGTTGCAAATGGTGTCTCCACTTCTTGAGTGCTTGTACAATTGCATAAAATTATTGGTCATACACAAAGTATTTTCTCTTTGCCTCATTTAACTTTTCATTGAAGTAAGGAATTGGTTTTCCCTCTTGATTTAGAACTCCCCTATCATTGTCCCACTTGCATCACAATCAACTTGGAAGATTTTTCAAAAATAAGGAAGTGCCAAAACAAGATGCTCCATCACTTTTGCTTCCAAAATATTAAAACTTCTCTCTATTTTGTTGTGTAGTCTCACAACACGCCCCATTTTGCCCCTTTTTGGAAAAATGTGGACCCCCTCTTTTCTTTCTTTGCCTTTTTGTTTTGTTGTTTTTGCTCGCCTTGGCGTTGTTTTTCTTGGTGCTTGGCCAATTGTTGGTTGTCCTCTTAGTTTCACTTAGTCTCTTTGTATGATTCCCTTTTTCTTCCCGTTCTTTCGGTGTTTCAGTATGCTCTTAATGTCTAATTTCATTACTGGAAACCGGAGTTTCGGAATCCTGTGTAAGCCGAAAGAGTTTGTATCTTCAAAATAACTCTTTTTCCGCCCAGTATTTCATTGATCAAATTTTATAAACTTGGTAATTTTCCCTTTTTATCGGAGTCCGGTACTTTATTGTTTCTTTGAAGCAAAGTTGAAAATTGGAAAGTATGCTTTGGAATTTTGTCAAGTATATCTTTCAGTTTTAGTTTCCGGTCTTTCTCTTGTTCCATTTTTTCTTTTCTTTTTTTTCTCTTTTCCAAGAGGTATTTCCCAAATCCTGGTGTTATGTGACTCTCTTTCAAAGGCATTATCAAAAGCCTCAACTCTGGTGGTCATCATTAATTGTATATCTTTAATGGCATATACCTTGTATAGAATCAACATGACATATAACTGCCATGCATAATCATTGCACCGTCTTTCTTCTCAAATCGTGAGCCACTCAAAAATCTAGGTGTTCGTAGTCTGAACCATAATTCGTAATGATTACACCTTTATTTGATGATTTAATGCAAAATAACAAGTAATTAATGAAGGCGGTGAACAACTTATGTACTTGGCACCACTTCAAGCGTGCAATTTCTTTTACAACACTCCACTTTACGTCATATTGCAAATTTGCTAAAGACATTGAATTCACGAAGCTACTTTGGCGCACAAAGAGAGGTAAAGTTTCAAGAAACTAAGTTGCGGCTACCAAGGGTTTTGAAGTTTTATGCTGAAGAATCACCATTTTAACCAGAACCAGGTATGTTCCAAATAATTGATTTATTGATAAGAGTTTTTCAAGCTAGAAATCCTCGATAATGGTATTTTTTCATATTGAAATTGGAATGATAATTTTTCCCTGAGTTGTTAAATTTGATCAAAGAATGAATTGAGAATTTTATGAAACATAAGTTTTGGTTAAATTTAACCCTAACTCGCACACATAGACAAATATTTTAAAAAATTGTAGAGCACATTATATCCAAAATGAGCACTTTTGATGCAAGAGCAGAAGATGAATTCAAGTACTGCAATTCACAGGCAGTACCCATTAATGTGGTGGTCACAGATACCCACATGGGGTGGTCTTTTGACATTGAAATCCGTTCATAGTTGCTACAAGAGAATGCTACCCAATGCACTAAAAATGTCGTATCCAATGGGTTACTTCCTGCAGGAGGGTTTTCGCCAGCAATGGAAGCTCCACAATTAGTCATGCAATGCATAAACTATTATAATCCAGCCAAAAGGATTGTTGAAAAGGAAGGAAGAACTTATGTAGACTTGTCTCAAAAAGGAATTATGTATACATTTGGTCTCCCCTCCTACACACAGATGTTCAATGTCGACCTGAAAGCCAAGGCCAAGACATATCAGAGCGCTGAAGAGTGTAACAGAGAAATTATGAGCACACAATGGTGCCAACAGCCAATCACACCACAAACCAAGATAATTCACCGGTCTATGTTTAAACAAGAGATACAAGACATAATAAATCGCTGAGCAGAGTAGTTGGTCTAAGAGATGCAAGCAAATTTGAACCCTAGATGTTCGTGATAATATCTTGAATGATAGAAGGTCCTGTAGAGTTGCATTGGGGAAAATTGATAAGTGATAGGCTACATGAATAGATTACTACATTCCCCAAGATCAAATGCTTCTACATGTCATCATATGTTATTTACTCCTGTGCTATGAGAGCCAGTAAACAAGGATTAAAACAGATTGGTACTCTGGGCACACAAGTTGGCAATAGTTTGATATATGCACATTTACCCCAAATTATTGTTCACGGGTATAAAGGTGATTGCAGAAAAGTTAATGATTTGTTCTCCATGAAACTGGTGAGAACAATGGAAGGTGACAAATCTAAAAGATTATCCCTGGAAGCACAAAGTGCCATTCGGCCTATGGGAGGTTGGTACATACAGATCCCAACTTACTCCTACATCAGAGTGGAGGGATTTGTTGGACACCCATTCATGCTGCCCAGGTATCCTACATATAAGATTATTTTATTGGAATTAGTGAGACAATTAGAACCATCTTAGGCTCTCTATAGCCATGCTCGCAAGAAGGCCTCTTTTAAATTTCCCATCACAATAGGAAATTATAAGTGTGGTGCAATCAAAGTAACTGATCTATGTGAGGAGGAACTGAGGACCTACCATTTTGAAGAATTTCCACTCCAGAGAGTGTATTATGATATTGAAGGAAATATTGCTAGAAATATAGCTGGTTTTTGTGCTCATGTACCTCATTTAGAAGATTATTGGCTTAACTGTGAAGATGAGCACGTGGTCAGAAGGAAAAAGTATGAAAGAATGACTTTAGAGTTTGCTTGAATGCTCAAGCTATATGACATCCCAGACCAATTGGAAGAAGAAGATGGTTAGGTGCTAAATCAGTTTTACAATGATGATAGGGTATATGATGAACCCATTCCAGACCCAAGTGTTGATGACAAATACATGACATCAATTGATGATTTTACTAGGCCAGTCCTAAGGTATACTCAACATTGGATTAATGATTTTTGCAAAAGTCTAAGAGAAAGAGGAATTGAACCCATCTACTCAGAAGATAAAAGAAGAAAACAAATAGATGAAACTACTTTTGAAAGTGGAGAGCCTACCAAGAAGAAAAGAAAGACTAGTAAGGCTACTCCAAGTGTTAGAATTGAAGAAAGAATCCCTAAAGCAATAAGACAGTAAGTTCCCACAAAATTATTAGAAAAATAGAAAGATGTAGAGACAGGTAAAGACAAATCAAAAGCAAGACCTAAAGGTGCATCTTCTTCTATAGCCAAAAACAAAACTAGAATAACTATTGATGAAGGAATAGGAGTAATAGGGAATTTCGATACACAAACCAGGTCTACATCTCAAAGAGTTGCAGCATTATTCACTTCTCCCCCTTCTGTTAATATGGCCAGTATGAAGCAAGCACTGGGTGTGACTCTTGTGGCTTTAGAGGAAATTTCTAAGGAAGATGAGGCCAGAATCAAGGAACACGTAGATAGATGGGGTGCTATGTGGGAAAAGGTAAAGGAAAAGAAGTCCAAAGACAAGCCCATAGTACACCCAATGATAGAAGAAATTCAGGATACGAACCCTAACCCCATAAATATTGAAGAAGAAGAATTTATTCAAGGGACACTCGCCTCAGAGGCAAGAAATCCTAGCGTGCTTGAAATGCAAATAGGGGAAGGCGCAGAGCAAAATCCTATTGATGAAAGAGTTGTTGAAGACACTCTTGATTCTCAATTTTCTTTTGAGAATGTGCAAAATGTTAATGAACACTCGCAGGTCTTTGAAGAATCAGATAAAGGCCATGTTGAAATTGAAATTGAAATGGAAACTCTAGAAGAAGAAGCTACACAGTTCACAGGAGATGGAACTGAAAATGAAGAGAATCCTGGTGTAGCTATAAATGAAGAAGATAAGATTCAGGGAGAAGAACCAAAAAATCTGGATAGATAGGAAAATATAAGTTTCCAAACAAAGGAGGCAGTGCTAAATCCTACCAATCTTGAGTCTATGTCAGATGTTGCTAAAGAAGTTCCCATTTCAGAAAACATTGCAAATGAAAGAGATGAAATTCCTGAATCAAGTAATAAACAGAGACAAGAAAGAGTTACAAAGGTACAACAAGATGATGATACACCTGATTGGTTAATTAGGGAATTAACTTCTCCAATGGAAGTAGAAATATTACCTCTGAATCTCAATAATTTCATACAGGAAGTAAGTACTCCTAAACCTAGGTGCAGAGCAAAGGCAAAACATGTCATACATAGGAATGTAGATGATGATAGAACTATCCAGATAGCTACTCCAACAAATGAAAAGGATAGACATGAGATAACACCTAAGGAGTATAAAATCACAAGTATTAATCTTGGACACTCATCTTGGCAAAAAGAACTAGAAGAAATAAAAGTGAATTTAAATGCTCCTATTGCCAGAGTATAGAAATATAAACAAAAGAAGAGAGAATTGAAAGAACAAGTTGCTACCTTGGAGCATATGATCAATTCATTGACTTTATCTAGTTAAGAAAAAGCTGAACTGCCCCAACATCCGGTGCTAATGCCACAAGAGCAAGTAGATGCCATTGTTGCAATTCATCATAAAATGAATATATTTGAACAATGGATTGAATACTGGATAAAGCAGGGAGATGAGTTTATTATAGAAGCAATAAGATTGTACACGGAAGCATACCACCATTCAAATAAATTGAAGAGATTTGAAGATGAATGCAGACTTCGCTAGGAGCAGGTCATTGATGAAAGGCAAAATATGGAAATTCTCATATAAACAGATATCCAAGAGTTAATACAAAATAATATAATATCATAAACTAAAATTTCATTTCCAAGAAAGTGTAAGAAGCAGTTGAAATGGGAAGGTGACATGTTAGTACAATGTATTGAAGGATTTGAAAGAGTCACCATTGAGTGCAGAAGATTGATGAGAGAAAATCAAGAATTTATTGAAGTATTGTCATGTCAAGGCTTTGATCCCCAAACATTAGGGCAGGACAGGAAGGAAGCTAAATATTTCAAGGAATGGATAGAAAAGATAAATAGAGATCCTGTTCAATTGTTGATGAGGGAGGTCATCGATGAAATAATACAGTGTAAAAATGTTATAGCCAAATATGAAGCAGACAAAGCACAAAAAAATGATATCATACTTCAAGTGACTGAAGAATATACTAGACTCAAGCTTACTTGGAGAGCTATACAAAGGATTTCAAAGGAACACATACATCAAATATTAAGAGCTTTTCGAGGATACCAATTAAAGAAAGGAGGAAGCTCGAAACCGGAGCTATAAGTGAATATGGAAAGAACCAGATACCGACAGTGTAATGGAATTTATTTGTTGTTTTAATTTGTAGGTTGATCCCGGTCACGGTAGGTGTTTTCATTCTGGTATTTCAAAAGAAGCTTGTAGTCTTGATGGAGATAAAGTGTTTGTGTTAAAGTATGGAGAAAAGCGTTGTTGTGGACAAAGTCAAAGCTTTGAATTATTCTAGAATATTCTTGATGACAGTTGGCACATGCCACATGACACATTTTAATTTGTTGTTTCTGGTTTCTCTGAGATACTTTTAAGTTGAACTTCTAAGTGCCTTGTTTCCATAAAAGGCCATCTCCTCCCACATTTTTATTTTAAGTTCAAAATTTGAGGATGTTAGAGGAGCAAAAACTTCTTTAAAGTTTTGTTCTTTTTTCTTGTTTTTTGAACCATTCCGGTGTAAAACTTTGTATGCACGTAGACATTAATTGATATCAAATCTTTATGGATAGCTACCTATCTAAGTATCTTTTGTAGCTGGTTTTGTAAGTTTGGCTAAACAAGACTGTATGCTACACTGTTTAAGGGTGCATACAAAACCTATTCGGTGTCCATAAATGAAACCCCCTCTTTAAAAGCTTGCACCGTTTGATACGTAGTTGTGAAGCAATCCGGTGAAATATAAAGCGGTTTGCTTTGTTTCAATTAATTCTTTGGGGCATCCATGGAGAATAACCGAGAGAAACTTTTATTTTTTAGTATTTTTATGTTTTACTTTAGATTAGATGTTTAATATTTTGAAAATGTTCCAAAAAGAAAAGAAACATGAGTGAATGGAAATAGTTTTGTTGAAAATATTTTATTTTCCATCAAATTGTTGAATGCTTAATGCTAAATTTACTTAAGTGATAGCAAGAAATATAAACAAAAGAAGAGAGAATTGAAAGAACGAGTTGCTACCTTGGAGCATTTTATCAAGTCATTGACTTTATCTGGTCAAGAAAAAGTTGAACTGCCCCAACATCCGGTGCTAATGCCACAAGAGCAAGTAGATGCCATTGCTGGAGTTCGTCATAAAATGAATATATTTGAACAATGGATTGAATATTGGATAAAGCAGGGAGATGAGTTTATTACATAAGCAATAAGAATGTATAAGGAAGCATACCACTGTTTAGAGAAATTGAAGAGATTTGAAGATGAATGCAGACTTCGCTAGGAGCAGGTCATTGATGAAAGGTGAAATATGGAAATTCTCATACAAACAGATATCCAAGAGTTAATACAAAATAATATAATATCAGAACCTAAAATTTCATTGCCAGGAAAGTGGAAGAAGCAGTTGAAATGGGAAGGTGACATGTTAGTACAATGTATTGAAGGATTTGAAAGAGTCACCATTGAGTGCAGAAGATTGATGAGAGAAAATCAAGAATTTATTGAAGTATTGTCACATCAAGGCTTTGATCCCCAAACATTAGGGCAGGACAGGAAGGAAGCTAAAGCTTTCAAGGAATGGATAGAAAAGATAAATAGAGATCTTGTTCAATTGTTGATGAGAGAGGTCATCGATGAAATAATACAGTGCATAAATGTTATAGCCAAATATGAAGCAGACAAAGCACAAAAAAATGATATCATACTTCAAGTGACTGAAGAATATACCAGACTCAAGCTTACTTGGAGAGCTATACGAAGAATTTCAAAGGAATGCATGCATCAAATATTAAGAGCTTTCTGAGGATACCAATTAAAGAAAGGAGGAAGCTCGAAACTGGAGCTATAAGTGAAAATGGAAAGAACCAGATACCAGAAGTGTAATGGAATTTATTTGTTGTTTTAATTTATAGGTTGATCCTGGTCCCGGTAGGTTTTTTCATTCCATTATTTCAAAAGAAGCTTTTAGTCTTGATGGAGATAAAGTGTTTGTGCTGAGGTATGTAGAAAAGCATTGCTGTGGAAAAAGTCAAAGCTTTGACTTATTGTAGAATATTCTTAATGACAGTTGGCACATGCCACGTGACACATTTTAATTTGTTGTTTCTGGTTTCTTTGAGATACTTTTAAGTTGAACTTCTGAGTGCCTTGTTTCCATAAAAGGCCATCTCCTCCCACATTTTTATTTTAAGTTCAGAATTTGTGGATGTTAGAGGAGCAAAAGCTTCTTTTAAGTTTTGTTCTTTTTTCCTATTTTTTGAACCATTATGGCGTAAAACTTTGTATTCACATAGACATTAATTGATATAAGAGCTTTTTGGATAGCTACCTATCTAAGTATCTTTTGTAGCTGGTTTTGTAAGTTCAGCTGAAGAAGACTATATACTGCACCATTTAAGGGTGTATACAAAACCTATTCGGTGTCCATAAACGAAACCCCCTCTTTAAAAGATTGCACTGTTTTATACGTAGCTGTGAAGCAATCTAGTGAAATATAAAGCCGTTTGCTCCGTTTCAATTAATTCTTTGGGGCATCCATGGAGAATAATTGGGAGAAACTTTTATTTTTCAATATTTTTATGTTTTACTTTAGATTAGATGTTTAATGGTTTGAAAATGTTCCAAAAATAAAAGAAACATGAGTGAATGGAAATAGTTTTGTTGAAAATCTTTTATTTTCCATCGAATTGTTGAATGCTTAATGCTAAATTTACTTAAGTGATAGCAAGAATTTGTGTTATTCATGAAATATTGTGCTGAATATTTCAATTTCATGATGTCATTTGATGATGAAATGAAGTTTTATTTGAAATGTTAGTAATCCTTGGCAAAGTTAGAAATAACCATAGTCCCTTTGAGATTAACAACAAATTATCACATCATTACCCAAGAGCGACCCTAGTGCAACCATGACCTGGTTATCGAAGACTTGGGATTAAACAGAAGTGAATCTTTGCTCTGTAAATGCAGAATTCTCCTTTAGGTTGAATTTGTTTCATATCTTTCAAGAAGGATAGGATCTTCGTGGTCTTGTCTATGGAGATTTTATTCGATCTGTTTACTGCAAGTAAAACCGTCATCAACATATTGCAGTTGTTCAAACAAATTCCTTTTTATTACCTTTCATTATCTTTGTAATTGGTGCACATATCCCACTGAAATTTCTAATGAAATTTCTATAAAAACTTGCTAATCCATGAAAGCTTCTTGCTTCAAACATACTCTTTAGTGAAGGCCATTCAACAATTGATTTAACTTTTTTCGGGTCCATTTTCAGATCACTACTAGAAATTACAAAACCCAAATACACCAATTAATCCTTCATGAAACTACACTTTTTCAAGTTCACCATTAACTTCTCTTCCTTCAACCTTTGCAAAACTGCTCTAACATGCTGCAAGTGTTCTTTTTCTTTTTTGAATATCAAAATATCATCTAAATAGACAATCACAAACTTACCAAGATATGGCTTCAAAACTTCATTCACCAATCTCATGAAAGTGCTTGGAGCGTTCATCAATCCAAACGACATTACCAACCATTCATACAATCCATCTTTGGTTTTGAAAGTGGTCTTCCATTCACCCCCCTTTCTTATTCTTATTTGATGGTAACCACTCTTCAAATTAATCTTAGTGAAATATTTGGCTCCACTCAAGCAATCCATCATATCATCCATTCTAAGTAATGGAAATCGATACTTGATGTTTCTCTTATTTATTTCCCTTGAATTCGTACACATTTTCCAATCCCCATCTTTCTTTGGCGCCAACACTGTTGGAACAACACTCAAACTCAATCTTTCTCTAATTAGCCCCTTATCAAGCAACTCTTGCACTTGCCTATTTATTTCTTCATTCTCTTTTGGTGACATCCTATATGATGCCTTGTTTGGAAAACTTGCACTAGGAATCAAATCTATGCAATGAATAATTCTTCTCATGGGTGGAAATTCATCAGGAAACTCCTTTATCAATATATTAGCATAGTCTTTCAATATTTCTTGAACCTCCATGGGTATTTCATCTTCTTTATTCAATGTCCCAATTGTTGTAAATTTGGGAACTATTGCAAAACATGCCTTTTCACCTTTAAATTCTTTTAAAATTTTCTTTTCAAAAACCAATCATACTTTTGGCTTGTCTTCATTTTCCTCTTCTCTATTTTTCAATGGATTTAATATGTATTCTTCTCCATCTTTCTTGATTGCATATGTATTCAATCAACCATCATGAATAATTTTTTTGTCAAATTGCCACGATCTACCCAAAAGAATATGACATGCATCCATTGACATTATATCACACATGATTTCATCCTTGTAGTTTCCAATCTAAAAATTAACTAAACATTGTTCATTCACCAACAAGTGATGCTCCTTTTGTAACCACGAAACATTGTATGAGCTAGGATGTTTGATTCTCTTTAATTTCAGCTTATTCACGATTTCTTCTAATACTATGTTATTAGTGCTCCCACTGTCCACAATAACTTTACAACATTTTCCACTTACCTTACACCTTGTTCGAAACAAAATTCTCCTTTGAATTGGTTATGGTTTCTCTTTTTTAGGATTCAACAAAATTCTTTGCAACATCAATGATTCTCCATCTTCGAGGTCTTCTCCATGCTTTGTTGGAGTCTCCTTATCATTTTCAGCTTGTGCAACATGCACTTTTGAATCTTTTCCCTTTCTTACATCATGCTAGATTTGTAAACATTCAAATGCCTGATGGATCGTTTCCCCACATTGGAAACATGTGAAGCTGAAGCCTCTTCCTCTACCTCTTCCAAATGACCCTCTTCCATGAGAGTAGTCTCCTCTTCCTCTAGGGAAATCTCCTCTTCCATTGCCTTCTTGCATACTTGTACTTGACGTGCTTGCTTCCTCTTGTTTGTTTTGGTAGCCTCTACCGTTGTTTGGTGGTCCTCTTCCACATGAAAATCTACCTCTACCCCGAGAGTTATTTTGTTGCTTACTATTGAATTTTTCTTCCACCTTCAAGGCATATCGATATGCCTTCTCCACGCTATGCATATTAATCAAAATTATTTCATCTTGGATGGATATGCACAAACCATTTAAATATCTTGAAACTTGCTCTATATTATCTTCTACACGATAGACTCTTATGCTTAACCAGTAAAACTCTTTAGTGTACTCAACAAGTTACTCTCCTTTTGCTTCAAATTTTGGAATTTTTTAAACAAATTTATTTGAGACTTTACTAGAAGAAATTTGGATTTTATTTTCATCACCATTTGATCCCATGACCTTATTTTATCTTTTCCCTTTTACTTCCTATCTTCTTGCAGGTGATCCCACCATAGGGATGTGTTTCCCTTCAACTTGGTGCGAGCATTTTTCACCTTTTGATCTTCTTTAGTATTGTCATATTCAAAATATTTTTCCATTTCTGCAATCCAATCCAACAACTCCTCTACATTTAAACTGCCTTTGAAATTTAGAGGATCAAATCGTGGCTTAGAGTTTATTTTTGTGATGGCTTTAATGAATTGTTCTTCTCTTGGTTCTAGACCCGGCTGGTTCACTTCCTGCCCTCCTTCAACAATCTGCTCTTCCTCATCGTCACTTATGTCCACTATGTGGAATCCTCTTCTATGTACCATTTCCTCTGCCACATTGAGCTCTCCACCTCTGGGTCCTCTTCCTCTCTGATCTCGTCCTCTATAAGCCATATTGACTTCTTCTTTAAGTAATTTCTAGATCTTCTTCTGAACACGGTCGAACCTGCTATGATACTAATTGAAGCAGATCAAAGCTTTGAGTCTTACTAGACTGAGAAATATTGCAGCAAAATAATCAAATCAACAAAGGATTTCAACCAAAATTTTGATTAAGCAATTTCCAAATGAATTTGTCTCAATTTATTGATTTATTCTTGTCCAAATTTATATATTAAATATGTTCAAACATAATCTGCAACATTCAAGTTGCCTTCCCTTGTTTTAGCAATGGATTTTGCACATATCTATGTCCCCAGCCTTCCTCATATGCCACGCTTAATGGTTTTTAAACTTGCAGAAATTACCAGCCAAAAGGAGGTCGACACATAGTTTTCTTTTTTCCATTAAAATTGTTGTCTTCTTTCAAGATTTTGGATGCCTAAACTTTCCCCAACCTGTTGCGCCAACTTCCTCCTTTCTCCATCCATGCTAAAAACCCAGTCTTTTTTTTGTTTTGTTTTTATCTGCCAATGATCAAGGCATGATGAATGATTCACCCCCCACACATCACAAAATTAAATCCCCCAACTTAGGGGCCAAACATTAGGAAGTTAATGTTTTTTAAAAATCTTCCTTGTAATATAAACTTCAACGTTCACTTAGCCTTCAAACTTGATGCTATTAAAACAACTCGTAGATTGGAACACTAGGCGAACATGTAAACGATAACCTCAAGTATCAAATGCTTGCATATGAACACATGCAAACAAAAATGAAAATTCAAAACAAATTATAAACAAAAAATGTAAAAGAGTTGATGCAAATTACAAGCATACTCGAATACTCCGACATCACTTCAATAGAAAATAACATATTTTAAGGTAATTTTATGGTCTTTATAAATGGTGGTTTTATGATCCACAATTTCCTTTATGACTTGTTATTTATCCAACTAGCCATGATACAATACGGTATACTTTATTTGTTGTTTGGTAGAAGGCTAAACTAACTTCTAGGTATTTTATGATTTGCACATATTATTGTTACCTATTTTTCACTATGAGCTCAAACAAGTAGAGTTGAATTGAATTCATCATTGATAGGTACAAATATTTTCAATTTTGTTGCTAAAGTATTCATTGTTCATCATAAAGATCATATTACATTTGAATTACAGTTTTATTGTGCAAGTATTTGAAATAGAAAATTGGACATTTGCATAATAATGCTTTTTATTCATTTTGTAAAAACTAAAACCCCACACAAGCTGCGGGAGTAACTGAATTTGATTATCTTAATCAAATAATGAATACAAAATTCGATGGAATACTACACTACTGAAGATAACGTAAACACAAAGGAAGAAAGCAATTCATCATTTCTTGTGATGATGAACCGCTTTTGCTCAATGTCTTCAGTTGTTGCACCTCCAAACTGTAGCAATCTCAATTCCACACTCCATGAACCTGCAAGATTGTAAAAAGAATGATGTTAGAGATTTACTCCAAGCAATGATAAATTACATTCTACTACATGTCTACACTACCAACAGGAATGTAATAGATATCCAATCAGGCATTCACCAGATGATTGAGTTACAAAGGCTGACAATCAAGAAAAACATAGTTCAATGGAAGCTTTCAACTTCGATTATTTTTACTAATTTGTTTGTTTCAATGTGCAGGAACAGGTTCATTATGTTCGTGATTATTTTCATCAGATATGTGGAGAAAAATGGGCTCCCACAAGGGTAGAGCCCGACATATCAGGAGGACACCTCTCATTTATTCATACATGAGAGTCATTAATATCAATTACAATCATGAAATAAGACTACTATCATGAAAGAAACTCAAAGAAAACTTAAAGTAGTAGCTTTCAAGCCATATCTTGGAGAAGGTTCAATAGAGAAAATCTACATTCTTCCTTTGCTCAATAACATTGAATACAACTGATAAAGATGCAATCTCAAATCATTCTTGAGTTCTGCTACAATTTTTCTGTTGTAGGAGTGTCATTCACAACAAACAGTCCTATGCATTACATGGTGCAAGAGGTGCATGATTATAAGTTACAAATTGAATACAACTTTTAGCAAAGCAGATCATAAAAGCTACATTCCACAGAAGACCGAAATGGAGCATTATCATCAAAGTGAAATGACTACATAGTTACCAGAAGGGCAATCTATATGATTGTATGAGAGAATTGTTGCAAATATTATAGATCTGTATTCAACAGAAAAGGAGCATTTTATAAAGAACATTCATCATATTGCCAAAAGCTATAGGTGAACATTGTAACATTGGTCAAAGTAAACTATTGCATTCATGATAATGGGGGCTTCATATCAAGGAAAAGTTTTTGATGAGACTGCTGCTACAAAATGGTAAAAATGAATAGGAATACGTGTTTCAAGGTGCCAAATGATAGTAACTAGATCACAAAAGAAACATGTGTACATTCAGTAAAAGCAGAGCATCATGGTGCATACTACAGATTTCTGGCATAATCTGAGATAATGACTGCAAATCACAGTTGGACAGTAAGAAAGGACAGTGAGAAGCTTGAAATAGAGTGAAACAACAACAAAGATTTGGAGCAACATTGAACAATATCAAATGGAAGCAGACTAATAGGTTCTCAGAATATACACCAAGACTATTAGCTGAATGTGCAACTGAAAAGAGAATTATGAAGCTATTGTAGGAGTTTAAGCTTTAATGTACTCATAGCAGTCAAACAAAGATGCCATAAATTGAAAATATGAGAGAATGAAAGCTTATTTGATGCCTATTTAAGTACAAAATTGAGCAAGTGTCTTGTTCTCATATCTTTAAAAAAAATCTTCTATTGCCATTATGCTTGAATATTTTATTGCTTTGACATGTTTTTCTCACATAAATGGTGTTATTTTGGATGCTCATTTTGATTGGAATAATAAGTATTTATTGCAAAAAGGAGAGATAGTGAACTGGTGTATGCATTCCACTATCAAGCAAATATGTGTTATAGTTCTCAAAATACAGCCAAGGTTCTTGAAGTTAATGAAGAGCATTCAAAAATTCCTTTCATTCTTACAAAATACTTGTGTTCTACTATTCTGGGTCGAGCCCAGTTTTAGAAGAGAATACAGATTTATTGTCACCCATGTGAGGGTTTCCTCTACAAGTACAAAATGCAATGAACAGAAAAATACATCAGAATATAGGTCAGTCGCGGTCTGGAAACTCAATAGAATGCTTTAAAAATAGGTAGGAGTGCTCAGATTTGTGACAAGAAGAGGCTTACCACATTTTTCATGCAGATATTTTCATGAGGAAATCTCAGAAAATGTCCAAAAGGGTGCAGATTTGAGCCATTTGATGGTGTTTACAGGCTTCAAACCCCAACAGTATGGTGGCCAGCTTCTTCATGAAGCTTCTCATCGAAGTCAAGTGCAAATGAAACAATTTTTGGGGTTCGATGCTTTTACTAAAAGCCTACAATGATGAGTTGATTTTTTGACTTTATTAATCATTTCAATCTTCACTATGGTCTTGAACCATAAGGTCAATCCACCTAATGATTTAAGGAAGCCTGTGAGATCACCAAAGTCATAAAATCACTAAGGCCGAAATAACATTTAAGAAAAATGTATATTTCATCATATATTTTGTGATATGCATATATTGCATGAGGAGGTCGATAGCATGAGAGAAGACTTTTGAGTCTTCTTGACTTATGTTTAGCAAGATGAGAACTTGGAGTTCTATTATGGAGAGTTATAAGGAGATGAATGCATGCATAGTCTATTGTTTTTCTTTATTTTAGTATTTTCTCCTTTTATGTCTCATTGTAAAGTTATTTTCAAACTTTATTAAAGTAGTATAATTGATTGTTTTAATAATTTTTGAAATAACTATTGTAAAAAGGGGAAAACACTTAAAATAATTTTTTGCTCACATGCATGTGAGATAAAGAGATCGCATGATTTGTTTCTTTTTGACTCCTAGTCAAACTAGTGGGGATTTCTCTCAGTTCCACATTAGTTCACGAGGTATTTTGGTTAGGCGCATGGAGGGGTGGAGATTTCTAGACTTAGAGTGTAGTTCACTTCAATTTTGAGCCATTTTTACGAGGATTTTCTTTTTTACTCATGAGAGCATATTGTGGAGATATTTTTTGACTTCAGATCTCTTTCAGTGCTATTTTCATGCATTTTGGAGCCAGTTTGAGTTACATATCAGTTGTATACATTGTGACATGGAGTACTGAGCTATTGAGACTCAGTTATGACTTTGGTGGGCCCTCTTTTCACATTGTTTTTTCCTTTGCTCGTGAGAGACATTCTCGAGGTGGTTTTCACTTTCAGTGAACTGTTTCTTCCACCTTTTCACGCTTTGGTGCTATCACATATTGTATATATTGGAAAACGCTTATCTTTTTCCTCTAGTTCTTGTTTTTCAGTCTTTGCATTCTGCAAAGAGAAATATGATGTAACTCAGCTTTCATTTTCAGATTAATATAGCAGTAGGTTTACAGGTTAAAATTGTGTTATTTAGCAGAAGATTTCTTCAATTTCCAGTGTTTTCAAGTTTTTCCTTCAAGATTTCAGGCATCATTATTTCTTAGGATTTGATCGAAGAGTTATTGTGTTTTTTCAGTTTTGAAACCTTTAATTTTTCTGTCTCCTCATAAATATATGTATGCAGTTTAGTTTAAATTTACTAGTTATACACTGTGCATGAATTGATTAATTGGTTTAGTCGTGAAAACAATGTTTTCCCTCAAAATTGTATTGAGTCAAAGCCTCTATTTAAAACATTCAAGTGACTAGACTATCAAATCAAGTTGTGCAGAATAAAGTACTGAGTAATCATTTTGTGAGTCAAATTGCAATTTAGTTTTTCTAATTAGGTGCATCACCTAAGTTTTTCATTTGGTTCATGTTTTCAATTCAATCTCTCTTACCCTTTTCTCAGAATAAGTTATTCAAGTACCAAATTAACCATCATATAGGAACCAACCTAGAATCTGGAGGTCTATCTTCGCCATAGGAATACCCACAACCTGAAGATAGTTCCCATGTTTCAACAGATTGCTAAATTTAGTCATTCATGCATTCAGGTGCAATCTGTTTGACAACAGTTTTTGGCACACCCAGTGGGACTCTGAATCACTTTTCAGAGCAAGAATTTTACAGTTCAAGCTGCTTCTTTGGTATATACATCAGTATTTCAGCCTTTCAGAGGATTATTTTCATATACCTGGCGACTCCGTTCTCAGTTTCCAACAAATCAAGTGCAAATAGTTTATGAGAAATATTCAGACAAGACGTTCTCCGTTTGAATATTTGCAGTTGTCTTCGCCAAAGAGAAGAGGAAGGACAACCAAGCGAACTGGCAAGCCTTCAAGAAAGCAATCAATTTCTCTGGTTGTAAGAGCATAACCATTAGTTTACACATCAAGAAGAAGAGGCAGATCGTTAGCAAGGCAACCAGTTTCATATTCAGCTTCGCCAAGTTACAGAGTACCGGTTTCACCTGTATCGATCGTACAAGTTGTAAATCTCAGAACACCAACAACTCTGATGGCCAAAGCACATGCTTTTGTTCCATTTAATGGGGGCATCCCATTGGATCTGGATCAACACGATGATATACCAGCTGCAACACTCAAAAGTTTTCCTTTTTTTACTGGTGAAGATCAAACTACGCCCATTGAGCATATTAGAGACGTAGCTTCACTATGTGGAGTTCATCATGGGATTTAGGAGAATGTAGCTTTGAGGTTGTTAGCAGTGTCATTCAAGGAGAAAACACTTCAGTGGTTTTGTGGCTTACCAGTCAATACCATCACGACATGGGATGATTTAGGAGATAAGATGACCAAACAATTTTCTGACAAGTCCGATCATCTATCTCTAGTCGAACAGATGATGACTATAAGGAGAGCACCACAAGAACATATGATGGACTTTAACTTCATATTTCAAAGGACATGGGATTGAATTCCAATAACGGTAAGGCCAACTCTTGACCACACTTTTATGTATTACCTTAGATCTTTGAATAGTGCTATTGCCTTAATGATATAGTCAATGGGTGGGTTAACATTACCAGCAGCATATGACATCGCTATTAGCTGAGAATAACCTTATACAAGCTGGTAAAATTGCCCCAAGACCCCCTATGCCGATTTTCCTAGAGGTACAACCATTTATGCCCATTCAAGTACCTCCTTTAGCCACTATACCTGTTGTTCCAGCCTTAGGATTCCAAACAGCAACACAAAATAATGTTGTTCCAACAAATTCTGACTTGCAAGGACTTAAAGATACTCAACAACAGCTAATAAATGACCAACAACAAATGGCCAAGTTACTACAAACTGTGAGTAACAACTTAGTAAGACTTAAAAACCAGCAAGGTCAAAATTTCTGGCCTAATTAATCATCATTTCAAGCAAACAGACCTGCTTATCAAGCTGATTACCAGGGACAAAGGAGGAATTTCAACTTTAGGCCTAATCAGCCATTTAATCCAGCTATTGCTAGCTCCTCAAAAGAGTTGATGCCAATACAAAACAATTTAGCATAGGATTATGTGTGGTGCTATCCCTGCAATCAGCCTCATAATTAGACTACTTGCATGAACGAGGTGATTAATTAAGCCCTTATGGTACAAAGTAGTTATGTTGCTTCTGAAAAGACAACTAAGGAGGACAATAATCAACAAGATGATCAAATGCAGCAGAATGACCTTGACATTGCCATGATGAACTGGCAAGGAAGTGAATTTTGCGGAGTTAAGCATGCGTAAGGTCAAAATCAGTCAGCCACTTCTATTGCAGCCAATACGAGGGCCAACAAAAGAGCATTTGACCTAAGACAACAAGTTGTTCCTAATAAACAATAGGAAGAAAAAGACAAACAGCCTGCTGTTCAGCAAAAAACTCAAGATTTTACAGCCCAACAGGGGCAGTTTCAGCCTCCTCCAGCTCAGAATGTTCAGATTTTACCAAGACAGCAGGCTGGACCATCAAAGGAGCAGCCTAAGGTTCAGTTCCAGCCTCAAGCAACACAAACAGATGTTGTTGTTCAAAAGGTACAACCAAAGGTTAGTGTTTCTTCTTTCAATATTGTTGAACATATGAAAAAGGTAACTGTTAGCATTACCATGTTGGATGCATTATGCCTGCCTAGGCAAAAAGAAAGTTTGCAGGAGGCTTTGGCTAAAATATCAATTTCTAATGAAACAAATAAAGAATAGTCAAGAGTTCTTGCAAACAGTTTAGATCAAAAGCAGGAGCAGCCAGCTAAAGAGGTAAAACCACCACCTTTTTATGTCAGCTTGATAATTGGTGATAACATAGTGCATAATTGCATGATCAATAGTGGAGTAAGTAGCTCAATTATGCCTAAACAGCTGGTAGATAAGTTAGGAATTGAATATGAACCATTGTCAAAAGGGGTAGTTCAGTTGGATGGTACAGCTGTAAAGTTTGTAGGAGTTATTAAAAATTTGCCTCTTACATTGCATGTCTGTCCCAACTTTCAAATTTCACATGACATATATATCATTGATCTCCCACCTTATTTTTCCATTTTCCTGTCTAGAGATTTCATTGCAAAATTAGGTGGTTATCTGTCATCAAACTAGTCACACATGTTTTTCAGAACTAGATATGGTACTAGAGTGACGATTAAGTCAGAATCACAAGCTAAAGACCATATTGAGCCTTATGTTCCAAATCCCATAAATGCAAACCTAGCTTTCCATGATTAGGAGGATCAATCCATGACCCTTGACCCCACTATACCTATAGAAGGCATACCTGACATAAATCTAGATGAGTGGGAAGCCGAGAATCATGAGGTTGATCCGTTCAATATCATAGAAAAAGTAGGTTTGGGCATTTATATGATTCAGGAGCCCGATGTAACTATTCTAAATCTGGTCAAGGAGGAAAAACAACAAGTACAACAGATTGATCAACTTTGGAAGCTGTATTTTGATGGATCTAGAAGTAAAATTGGTGCTGGTGGAGGAGCTGTTTTAATTTTGCCTAAAGGAGACGGGTATTATTCAACTTTTAGATTTACTTTCAGCTATTCTAATAATTTTGCTGAGTATGAAGCATTAATACATGGCTTAGAATGGGCTAGAAAAAGAAAGATTAAGTGCGTACAGGTGTATGGTGATTTAGAATTGATAGAAAATCAAGTTAGAAATCTTAATTTAACAAAGAATGATTTGCTGAAATTGTATAAGCATCATGTTTGGGACTTAATTGAGGAGTTTGACATATTTAATCTGCAATCAATACCAAGAATTCAAAATAAGCAAACTGATAAACTTGCTACTCTAGGATCACAGTTTGACATTTCGACTGAAATTCATAATGTGGAGGTACAACAACATGTGAAGGTAGTTGTCAGACCTTCAGTACCTGATAATAATGTAAGTTGGCAAATTTTTGATAGTGATGAACAGATAATTCATTTTTTGATGGAAGAAGTAGAGTTTTCTACTGGAAATCAACAAAAATTTGATTAGCAATATGGTGATCAAATCATGCAACTAAAGTCTAACAAGCTGCCGAAGGGTTTGGTGACCCTTGAATCCATCTTCAACACTGATGACTAGGTTAGAAGAGATAAATCAGGCATCAAAGTGAAGCAGGAGCATTACGAATCAATAGAAATATTCAAGGACAAGCTGCTTAAGCTTGGCAAAGTCTATACAAAGGAAGAACAACAAGCCTTTATCTTGCTTTGCCAAGAATTTAGTGGCATATTCACCTGGAAGTATGGAGATTTGAAGGGTTTTAACCCTGAGTTGGCTTAGCATACAATTGAGCTCGAACCCAACGCAAAACTGGTAAGACAAAAGCAAAGGCCCTTGAATCCGAATTTAGAACATCTGATGAAAACATAATTAAACAAGCTGATCGAAGGTAGTATAATATTTCCAATCAAGCACACTTCTTGGGTATCAAATTTAGTGCCTGTCAGAAAGAAGAGTGGAGAGATAAGGCTGTGTGTTGATTTCCGCGATCTAAACAAAGCTTCACTCAAAGATCACTACCCGTTGCCTTCAATGGAGCAAATATTACAGGTTGTTTCAGGATCAAAAAGGTTCTCATTGCTAGATGGATATTCAGGTTATAACCAGATCTTGGTTAAGGAGGAAGACTAGTACAAGACAACATTTACCACCAAGTGGGGTACTATGGATTACAAAAAGATGCCGTTTGGATTGTCAAATGCAGGAGCCACATTTCAAAGAGCGATGGATATGGCTCTCCAAGGTTTGATAAACAAGTTTGTTCTTGTTTACCTAGATGATATCACTGTTTTCTCACGAAATGTTGATGATCACTTTGTGCATCTTAGATAGATTTTTGAAAGATGCAGAGAATATGGAATTTATTTAAATCCAAAAAAGAGTATCTTTGTTGTTCATGAAGGTAAACTTCTAGGTTATATTGTTTCTAAAGATGGAATTTCTATAGATCCAAAGAGGATTGCAGCCATATTGGCTTTACCACTGCCCGCTCACAAAAAGGGTTTGCAGAGCTTTCTAGGAAGAATAAACTTCATGAGGAGATTTATTCCTAATGTTGCAGCCTTATTGCAACCATTGACAGCCATGCTAAAGAAAAATATTCAATTCAGCTGGACAAAAGAAGGAAAGAACAGTTTTGAGCAGATTAAAGAGGCACTTGCATCAGCCCCTACTCTATTAATCCAGATTTTGATAAAGATTTCATACTGTACGCATTCAGAGGAGTGGATACCATCTCCACAATGCTCTGTCAGCAAAATAGTGAAGGTATGGAGTAGCCTATAGCTTTCTTTAGTCAAGTTTTTCATGATTATGAAACCAGGTATTCATTCATTGAAAAGCATGTGCTTGCTGTAGTAAGAAGTCTGAAAAATTTCAGACATATGCTGTCTAATAATAAGATACATCTACTGGTAGGTCACCCAACAGTCAAGGAGTTTCTGTTGAATAAGGACATTAATGACAAGAGAGCAGGTTGGATAACCAAAGTCATGGAGTATGACATCAGCATAAAGGTTACCAAGCTTGTTAGAGGCAAAGGCCTATGCAAACAACTTACAGAAAATGAAGAAAACAACAGTGAAAATGTTGCTACAGTTCTGAATAATGAAGAAGAACCTGTTGTTTCAGCTAATTCAACTAATTGGATTAATCAAATGATTCATTATTTGCATACTGGAGATTTTCCAGAAGGTTTAGACAAGTCTAAACGAAGATATTACAGATTGCAAGCAATTCCATTTGCAGAAATTGATGGTGTTCTTTATAAGAAGGATTTCAATGGAGTATTCCTCAGATGTGTTTACCCAAATCAGACCGAAAGAATTCTTGAGGAATTCCATGATGGACCTGCTGGAGGTCACTTTGCACCACGTACTACAACTCTAAAAATAATGAGAGCTGGATATTATTGGCAAGATCTTTTCAAAGATGCTCATGCTTATGTCAGAAGATGCAGTAAATGTTCACTTTTTGAAGGAAAACAAAAGTTAGCAGCCCTGCCCTTGAATCCAATTCAGGTTGAGCAACCATTTGGAAAGTGGGGACTCGATTTTATCGGTCCAATCAATCCACCCTCAAGTGCTGGGCAAAAATGGATTTTAACTGCCAGAGACTACTTTACGAAGTGGACTGAAGCAATTGCATTAAGAGATGCAAACGAAACATTAGTTTTAAACTTCTATTAGGACATAGTTTCCAGGTTTGGTACACCTAATTCAGTTATTTATGATAATGCTTTGGCCTTTGTTGGTTTAAAAGTTTCAGATTGGTCAGTAAAGCATAATATTTATTTGAATACTTCATCCAATTATTACCCCCAGGGTAATGGACAGGCTGAATGAACAAATAAGAATCTGATTAAGATCATACAGAAGATTATTGAAGATAATTAGAGGTCATGGCATGACAAACTCAAGTTAGCCTCGTGGGTTGATAGAGTTACACCAAAATGATCAATAGGATTTTCACCATATGTTTTGGTTTATGGAAAAGAAGCGAAATTGCCTATCTCAATTGAATTGCCAACTTTGAGTTATATAAAAGAGCTTGAGTTACTTGAGGAGCAACCAATGCAAGTCAGGATTGCTCAATTAACAAAGTTGGAAGAAACCAGAAAGGAAGCCTACAGAAAGCTTTAGATTCATCATTCTCAAATGAAGAGGACATTCGATAAGAAAGCAACAGCAAGGATCTTCAATGAAGGTGATTTAGTTTTCAAGTGGGATGAGATCAAAAGCAGGCTTGGTAAACATACAAAGTTTGATGCCATGTGGGATGGCCCGTACATTATTATAGAAAAGAAGGAACACAATGCATTTCAACTTTCAAAGCTGGATGGTGAAGTACTGCCAATCCTTGTTAATGGGATTCACTTGAAACAATGTTATTAAGCATCAAACTTTCAGTTGTACATAGTAGAATAGGTTTCAGTTTCAGTTATGCTTTCAATAAGTTCCTACTGGCACGTTTCATTTCAGTTTTGCTGTGTTTTCAATAAAGTGCAGTTGCTGCACCTGGTTTTCCAAACTCTGTCTTCAACAGAGTTGCAGTAGTTTCTTTCAGTTTGTGTGGTTTGAAGCTGAGTTATAGTTTTCTGAGTTAAAACAGAGCAAAAATGGACTCCATGCCCAATGGATAAGCTATATACTAGTCTATTGTGTTTAGCAGGCAAACACTTCACAGAGGTCGCCAATTTGTTACCTATTTTTCACTACGAGCTCAAATAGGTAGAGCTGAATTGAATTCATCATTGATAGGTACAAAAAAATTCAATTTTTGCCGCTAAAGTATTCATTGTTCATCATAAAGATCAGATTACATTTGAATTATAGTTTTATTATGCAAGTATTTGAAACAAAAAATTGGACATTTGCATAATAATGCTTTTTATTCATTTTGTAAAAACTAAAATCCCACACAAGTCGCGAGAGTAATTGAATTTGATCATCTTAATAAAATAATGAATACAAAATTGGATGGAATACTACACTACTGAAGATAACATAAACACAAAGGAGGAAAGAAATTCATCATTTCCTGTGATGATGAACCAGTTTTTCTCGATGTCTTCATTTATTGCGTCTCCAAGCTGCAACAATCTTGATTCCACGCTCCATGAACCTACAAGATTGTAAAAAGGATGACATTAGAGATTTACTCCAAGCAATGATAAATTACATTCTACTTCAAGTATACACTACCAACAAGAATGTAATAGATATCCAATTAGGCATTCACTAGATGATTGAGTTACAAAGGCTGACAATCAAGAAAAACATAGTTCAATGGAAGCTTTAAACTTCGATTATTTTTACTAATTTGTTTGTTTCAATGTGCAGGAACAGGTTCATTATGTTCGTGATTATTTTCATCAGATATGTGGAGAAAAAGGGGCTCCCACAAGGGTAGACTCTGAAATATCAGGAGGACACCTCTCATTTATTCATACATGAGAGTCATTGATATCAATTACAGTCATGAAATAAGACTGCTATCATGAAAGAAACTCAAAGAAAACTTAAAGTAGCAGCTTTCAATCCATATCTTGGAGAAGGTTCAATAGAGAAAATATACATTCTTCCTTTGCTCAATAACATTGAATACAACTGATAAAGATGCAATCTCAAATCATTCTTGAGTTCTGCTACAATTTTTCTGTTGTAGGAGTGTCATTCATAACAAACAGTCCTATGCATTACATGGTGCAAGAGGTGCATGATTATAAGTTACAAACTGAATACAACTTTTAGCAAAGCAGATCATAAAAGCTACAGTCCACAAAAGACCGAAATGGAGCATTATCATTAAAGTGAAATGACTACATAGTTACCAAAAGGGCAGTCTATATGACTGTATGAGAGAATTGTTGCAAATATTACATATCTGTATTCAACAGAAAAGGAGCATTTTATAAAGAACATTCATCATATTTCCAAAAGCTACAGGTGAACATTGTAACACTGGTCAAAGTAAACTATTGCATTCATGATAATGGGGGCTTCATATCAAGGAAAAGTTTTTGATGAGACTGCTGCTACAAAATGGTAAAAATGAATAGGCATACATGTTTCAAGGTGCCAAATGATAGTAACTAGATCACAAAAGAAACAGGTGTACATTCAGTAAAAGCAGAGCATCATGGTGCATACTACAAATTACTGGCATAATTTGAGATAATGACTGCAAATCACAGTTGGACAGTAAGAAAGGACAGTGAGAAGCTTGAAATAGAGTGAAACAACAGCAAAGATTTGGAACAATATTGAACAGTATCAAATGGAAGCAAAATAATAGGTTCTCAGAATATACACCAATACTATTAGCTGAATGTGCAACTGAAAAGAGAATTATGAAGCTATTGTAGGAGTTTAAGCTTTAATTTACTCATAGTAGTCAAACTAAGATGCCATAAATTGAAAATATGAGAGAATGAAAGCTTATTTGATGCCTATTTAAATACAAAATTGAGCAAGTGTGTTGTTCTCACATTTAAAAAAAAAATCTTCTATTGCCATTATGCTTGAATATTTTATTGCTCTGACGTGTTTTTCTCACGTAAATGGTGTTGTTTTGGATGCTCATTTTGATTGCAATAATAAGTATTTATTGCAAAAAGGAGAGATAGTGAACTGGTGTATGTGTTCCACTATCAAGAAATTTTTTGTTATAGTTCTCAAAATATAGCCAAGGTTCTTGAAGTTATTGAAGAGCATTCAAAAATTCCATTCTTACAAAATACTTGTTCTACTATTCTGGGTCGAGCCCAGTTTTAGAAGAAAATACAAATTTATTGTCACCCATGTGAGGGTTTCCTCTACAAGTGCAAAATGCAATGAACAGAAAAATACATTAGAATATAGGTGAGTCGCGGCCTGAAAACTCAATAGGATGCTTTAAAAACGGGTAAGAGTGCTCAAATTTGTGACAAGAAGAGGCTTACCACATTTTTCATGCAGACATCTTCATGAGGAAATCTCAGAAAACGTCCAAAAGGGTGCAGATTCGAGCCATTTGATGGTGTTTACAGGCTTCAAACCCCAACAGTATGGCGGCCAACTTCTTCATGCAGCTTCTCATCAAAGTCAAGTGCAAATGAAACAATTTTTGTGGTTCGATGCTTTTACTAAAAGCCTACAATGATGAGTTGATTTTTTGACTTTATTAATCATTTCATTCTTCACTATGGTCTTGAACCATAAGGTCAATCGACCTAATGATTTAAGGAGGCCCGTGAGATCACCAAAGTCATAAAATCACTAAGGCCGAAATAACATTTAAGAAAAATGTATATTTCATCATATATTTTGTGATATGCATATATTGCATGAGGAGGTCGATAGCATGAGAGAAGACTTTTGAGTATTCTTGACTTATGTTTAGCAAGATGAGAACTTGGAGTTCTATTATGGAGAGTTATAAGGAGATGCATGCATGCATAGTCTATTGTTTTTCTTTATTTTAATATTTTCTCCTTTTATGTCTCATTGTAAAGTTATTTTCAAACTTTATTAAAGAAGTATAATTGATTGTTTTAATAATTTTTGAAATAACTATTGTAAAAAGGGGAAAACACTTAAAATAATTTTTTGCTCGCATGCATGTGAGATAAAGAGATCGCATGATTTGTTTCTTTTTGACTCCTAGTCAAACTAGTGAGGCTTTCTCTCAGTTCCACATTAGTTCATGAGGTATTTTGGTCAGGCACATGGAGGGGTGGAGATTTGTAGACTTAGAGTGCAATTCACTTTAGTTTTGAGCCATTTTGACAAGGATTTTCTTTTTTACTCATGAGAGCATATTGTGGAGATATTTTTTGACTTCAGATCTCTTTCAGTGCTATTTTCATGCATTCTGGAGCCAGTTTGAGTTACAGATCAGTTGTATACATTGTGACATGGAGTTCTGAGCTATTGAGACTTAATTATGACTTTGGTGGGCCCTCTTTCCACATTGTTTTTTCCTTTGCTCGTGAGAGACATTCTCGAGGTGGTTTTCACTTTCAGTGAATTGCTTCTTCCACCTTCTCACGCTTTGGTGTTATCACATATTGTATATATTGGAAAAAGTTTATCTTTTTCCTCTAGTTCTTGTTTTTCAGTCTTTGCATTCTGCAAAGAGAAATATCATGTAACTCAGCTTTCATTTTCAGATTAATACAGTAGCAGGTTTACAAGTTCAAATTGTGTTATTTTGCAGAAGATTCCTTCAATTTCCAGTGTTTTCAAGTTTTTCCTTCAAGATTTCGGGCATCATTATTGTGTAGGATTTGATCGAAGAGTTATTGTGTTTTTTTAGTTTTGAAACCTTTAATTTTTTTGTCTCCTTCATAAATATTTGTATGTAGTTTAGTTTAAATTCACTGGTTATACATTGTGCATGAATTGATTAATCGGTTTAGTCGTGAAAACAATGTTTTCCCTCAAAATTGTATTGAGTCAAAGCCTCTGTTTAAAACATTCAAGTGACTAGACTATCAAATCAGGTTGTGCAGATTAAAGTACTGAGTAATCATTTTGTGAGTCAAATTGCAATTTAGTTTTTCTAATTAGGTGCATCACCTAAGTTTTTCATTTTTGGTTCATGTTTTTAGTTCAATCTCTCTTACCCTTTTCTCAGAATAAGTTATTCAAGTACCAAATTAACCATCATATAGGAACCAACCTAGAATCTGGAGGTCTATCTTTGCCATAGGAATACCCACAGCCTGAAGATAGTTCCCATGTTTCAACATATTGCTGAATTTAGTCATTCATGCATTCGGGTGCAATTTGTTTGAAAACAATTATATTTGTATGAATATGTTTATATGTGTATATTTATGATATTACATATATTCACACAATATATATTCTTGTATACATGCATAATAAAATATTTGTAAAAGAAAAATCCATGGACAGTATTAAATATGCACCCAAGAAAATGGCACTACAAGCAATATATAATAACAACTATAGAAAGGTTGATAAGAGAGATTTCGTAGAGCTTGGGTAATGGTTCAAAAATTTATATTCCATAAAAAATCACTTTTATTTTAAAAGAAAATCCCTCTTTCCTTATGTTCCCTATTCTCTTTTTCAATGGAGTCTTAAACAACAATATGCATGAAATATTTTTAACCAAATAAATATGACAGGTTCTACATATATGACATGTGAATCAATTTCCTTTCAAATCTTCTCTATCCTTTTATGCACTATAATTTTTCCCCAAATTTTAGTTGCTACCTTTCTTTTTTCACCTTTTGTTTTTCCCAAAACTCCCTTAATAAACATTTGAATTCAATTTTTCCTCCTTTCCTTCTTCTATGTCACCATGGTGCATGTCATTTACTACCTTCTCATACTCCACTTATGTGTAGTTAAAATTTCACTCCAATTTTAGTTGCTTCTACCTCCTTTCTAGGTGGTGAGATGAAGTAACTACAATTCCAAAATGGTGTTGTATTAAATTTTCATGTAATGGTAATTTATTATTTGCACTTAATATTTTAGTGTCTATGTTTTGAAAATTTTAATTACTATCATTTCTATTATTTTACAATATTCTATTTTAATCAAAATTTGAATGTTAATTCTTTTCATACTTAAAAATAAACAACATAGTCAAAAGAATGAACTCTCCCCCCAACCTTTCACCTACCTAATTGATAACCAAAATAGGATAACCAAGGAAAAACATGACCACAAATCTAATTCATAATCGAGATGCAAACAAAACATGACCTTTAACCACAAGTGTTGGTTGAGCGAGTTATGAAGAAGTCCACAAAGATAAATAATTGCATAAAATTGATACTTTTAACAATGACAAAACCTTATGTGTGAGTGTGCAATTAACTAATTAAATAAATGGATGGTATGCTTACTCACAATCTTGATCTACCACTCCTTTTGATGATGCCCTACCTCCTCTTTTGGAAGGGTGAAATTACTTCCTTGCATCCATCTTCTCATCATAAAGTACTTAGTGTGTTAGTTGAGATCATATAATAATATAATTTATAATCAAATATCACATTAATAATCAAACAAAAATCATTCCCAATTCTCATTTTATTAAAACTAACATCTATAGCTAATCTACAATTAATCATAAAATTATATTGAAATGGTCAAAGCAATAGAACTATATTTTATTCTAGTTATTCACATTTTAAATCTATATAACCCATACATCAAAATAAATACAAAAAATACATGTCATTAAATTATTTAAAAATGGATTATGACAATCAACATAGCCAACAAGAATTTAGGCACAACTATCAATCATGGCGCCAACATCAAAGTAAGGTGTAGTTTTGTAGAACACTTTCAAACCCATGTACAAGCATTTGAGACCTAGGTGTAGCATTCAAAAATAATGTGTAAGGATTAAAAGTAATGACAAAGAATTATAAACACTATGTGAGATATGGAATTAAAAAACCTTAAATCAAACATGTAGCAAGCAAATGAAGGTATTGTGCAAACAAATAAATACGAAAGTCTAGATTAAATCATAACTCAATATAATAGGGTCTTGGCATAACAAGAATCATTTTAGCATATCAATAAAATGATATTGTTTTATAAAGAAGCAACAATAATAAAAAAGGATTCAATTAAATTTTCAAAGGAGAAATATCAAAGTCTCGTAGAGATACTATATGGTGTAGCCTTCAAGTAAAAGTATAAAATTGTGTCACACTTTTGGCCAACTTATCAACACGAGTAAATTTAAGCATTTCCAACTAAAAATCAGTTTTGGTCAAACCTATATTCTAACCAGATCCATTCTAGCTAAGTTAGATATATGGACCATAACTTTTCCAACTGAAAGTGTCCACTAAATGCATATTTTGCATCACTTTAGGGCCAATTTACCAAAAAATAAAATAATTCAAAAAAATTAATGTTTCAACACTCCTACTCTTTTAAATAATATTTAAAAATAAATAAAATAACCCTTTTGTAGATCTATAAGTGTAGTTTTAAAAATATAAGTTTATAATGGTTTAATTATTTTTATAATTTATTTTTTGTTTTTACTAAAAGTAGGTCATCAACACCAAAATAGAAGGTTGATTATCTTGTAAAAAAAAACTAAAATTTATTTTAAAATTTTGAAAAAAATATGATGCACTAGCGAAAAGATTCCATGTTAAGACAATATATTTTTTCAGCTTTTGATAAATAGTTAAGACAAAAGTTGATGTCTCATGGAAACAAATGTGTTTTCAATGGACACAAATTTTAAGATTTATTAAAAAAAAGTATCAAAATGGGATAAAATAAATCTATGCACTAAATTCTCAAGTTATAAATTTAAAAAAAATAATATTGAAGGAAAAAATTACTATATAAATAGAGACATCTCATTTCACTTCATTTTTTTAGCATTTTATCAACAATAGTATCTATTTTATAAAAAATATATTCAAATATTTTTTTAGTTTTTCTAAAATATTACAAAAATGAAATACACTAAAAAAATACATTCCATTAGTTTTCATCATTTTAAAATTTAAAACATATATGTCACTTTCTAGTGATTCAAGTTAAGAAGTAGTATTGGTGTTGGTTATTTCCTTTATAAAAGTGTGACACAATATTTGTACTTTATCCCTCAAGAATCCAAAGAAAACAAATTATTGTCTTTGGTGAAATAGTAAGGAGAAACAAAGTGTGTAAATTCCATTTGAATGATGACACAACTCTAGAAATGTGACACATGATACAAGAGCACAAAGACAATAAATGAAACTTGTAGTGCTATTCAAAACTAGTAAATACGATGAAAATCTAGCACCCATATCCATAGTATTTAAGCATATCCATATAATATGGCACAACTCTCTTAGCATGATTACAACCATCTGATTAGAAACTTCATCAATAACTAGTACATTGTTAAAATTATGTCAAAAAGGTTAGTAAAATTAGTTATATTATTAGATAATTAGTAAGTTTATGTGGACAAAAAACCTTCCAATCCATTGATTCTCCTTCAATAAAAAAATGAGCACATCATTTATGCCTTATCAAAGAACTACTATGTGAATAGTGTGCTATTGGTTATCCACACCATTGTAGCACTGAATCTGGTGGAACCTCTCAAATTTTTTGTGTTCCACTAATTTTAAATGCAAAATTTGGCTATCCTTCTAGTCTGGATGAGTCTTGTGACTTAGGGTTTCAGTTATACTCTTGTTCTAGGGTTTTATTTGTGCTTTAAACCCTTTGAAAAAATCTTAAATGTTAAACCATTGTATATGTTCTAATTCATTGTTGACTGGTAATTACCCATTCTCGATTTTCCAAGTCGCCACTTGAGCTATTAAACTTGTTAATTTATCAACCCCTTGTGCTTAGTCAACCAGTCACTACCCACTGAATTATTTTAATCATGTTTTATGTTATACGGGTCTAAAAATATTAGGCAGGTCCTAAATCTTTAAATATTTGCCATGATTCCTAAGTCCGGGTTTAATCTTTGGCCCAAATATTTTATATTGTAAATATTGTGAACAACCCCCTTTTAAGTCATGAATTGGTGCACGTGCCTTTCAAAACTCTAAATAATGCTTGGTGGGTCCCACTAAATGCATCTTATTGGTTCCCCTCTAGCTCACGAGAATAAAATATTATGATAAAAAAGTTGGAGGGATAGGGGGTGAGTGACACCTATCCACCCTCATGGAGGGCCCTACCACTTTTCAAAGGCACCAATGGAAAAAGGTTATTAAATCAACGGTTAAAAATATTTCTAACAAGTAAATCTCAATCATTCCTCACTAACTCGCAGGGGACCCAATGTTAGATCTCGGCTCATGGAGGGATAGCAGGCGAGTGCAACGTGGCATCATTTCCACCATTCACTGAACTTCAGAAGGCGTGGAAGTATTTAATGAAATATTTCATTGTAATTATGGAGGGTTAAAGGGTGTGCTACTAAAGGGATATTTATGCACTGCAAAATTTCTCATCGAGATGTCTTAATCTAAACTGTCCATTACTAAAGGAAGATATGCATCTAATTGCTAGCCTATAGACTAAAGAACACACACATTGGAGGTTGTTGGGTTGATCTGAGCCATTCCCTGCTAGCCTGCGATTGTAGATCTAAATCTTGTAGATTCCAAAGGGCTAGCGGGTTGCTGACATGTGGATCTTCTGCTGGTTTGTAAAGCACGGTGGGAGCCACAAAGTTGACGAAGAAGATGCACACTTGGAAAAAATAAAGCATGGTGGATGTCGAGTCAACAAAAAGGAAAACATTCAAATTTTTTTGACTCCATCTAAGCTAGACATTGGTCCACATCGAGATCAAATCAACGACAGAGATTCAAAGTTTCTAAAAGGACATCATCGAGCCATTTTGGTTCATGCGAGTGAGCAGTAATGGTGGAGTTGATGGTTTTCTACCGAATTAAGAGCTTTGTTTTTCATAAAAGCATGCTTTAATGCTTGTAGATGATTTTCAAAGCATTTCCAACGCATCCAAAATTTGTTGTAGCACATTTTGAGCTCTTGGTGTTGTCAAATTAGGGTTTTTAACCATTCACACTAGTAAGTTTAAACTACACTCTTTGAACTAGAATTTACCCTAATTTCCATTTCCAATTGCAATTATTGTTATCTGCTTTATGAATTTGGCTTATTTTAAGGTTTGATGTTCTTTAGATTTTTGTAAGCTGTGATTTTAGTCATTTCTTTGTTTCAAGTCTTTCCTTGATACATAGGAGCCCTAGTTTAAACCTGTCAAGCCCTAGGTTGAATTATCTATTACCCATGGCACCAAAAGTACAAACTACCGTGTCAAAAGGCCAAGCCTCTAGGTTAAAACCTATAGTGAGACCTTTATTCTAGGACATAATTAAGTAATTACCATCCTCAACATCTGATAAAGTGAAAGGGAAACCTTTGTTCTATTTCCTTGGAGTTAAGCAAGGTATTGTTGATAGATTATGCACAGTCAAAGATGCTACCCTACCATACTCTAGATGGAATCTTTTCTAGGGGTGGTTTGGAAATAGGAATGTTGGTGTTCCACTTTGCAACCCATGGAGGTTGGATATGGCCAAGCTGGTGGTTCCTAACATGTACATGGATGTAGATCTTCTTAAGGCCATTGTTGCAAACTATGACCCTCTTGTTAGGGTGGTTAGAACTTATGATGGGAAGAATATGGTCTGGGTAACGAAGGAGGAAGTTGTTGAAGTGGTCAAGCTGAACAATGGAGCCATGACATGGTGGAAATAAATGAAAAGAAATTAAGGGAGGAATATGGGAAAGTAAAACAAAATTTTAGAGTCTCTATGTTGACCCACTTTCTAATGTCAGTTGTTAAGGGAAAGGGAAAGATTGTTTTGGGACCTTTTGATTTTGAGCCCCTCCCTATCAAGTATTTCCTTACCTATTTTCATAAAACCTTCTACTCCCTTTGCCAGATGTTGGGGTTTGATCCTGCTTCTAACATGCCAATTGCTAAAATGTATATGGTTGCAAACATCCAATACCCCAATATAAATACTCTATATGATTTTTCTACATACATATCAAAGGAAATTCACAAAGAGTTAGTAGCATTGAAGAATGAAGAATCAACTGTGAGGTTTTGGTGGTACTCCTTATTCATGCACATGTTTCTATATAGAGATGTAGATTATTTTGGGTAGGATATGGAGCTTATAAGAAATGTGGATGGTATTGAAATGATAATACAGTCATGGACTCTACTACTAGATAGACATGAGCAAAAGACCAGTTTTGTAGTTGAGCAGGAGCCACTACCAACCTTTTTGCTAGCAAGTTGAGAAGGGCTTTAATGGTGAGTGTGCCAATAGTTCCCACTGAATTGCATGACTTTTTGAGGTCAGCTGAAAGGAAGCTTGTATTGAACATAATTCACAATTGGGGAGATGTAATCCCATACAAGGATTGCACTATTTTCAGAGTATATGGCATAAGGATGAAACCTCATGTACTCCCAATGGAGGTGCCATAGAGAATTGGTTTTTTGGAGGTTATGTGGCATCTTGGAAATGTTGATGATGTATTCCTGAATAAGAAGAGGAAGGGAACATTTTTCCCTGCTTATATTGTTTCTATTAATTTTTTCATGACAACAAATGGATGGAGGAACATTGTTGACTATTATCTTAAGCCTTATGAGATGAAGCTATGGGGAATAGGAGTTATGATCTTGAGGGATTCATGGTTTGGTTTATGAAGAGGATCAAAGGAGGGAAACATGTCCATACTCATTTACTCCCCAAGGATCTAATCAACAATGTTCTTGATCTTGATGTCCAAGCTGACAGGATGAGGAAGTAGGCTATATTTGTAAAGTTGGAGAGAGCGAGGAGGGTTACAGACCTTGATTTTAAGGCTTTGTCAGACGTTGATGATATAATTTTGAATATTGAAACTATTATGCAGAATTTTGACAAAGTTGTTGCTCATTTGAAGGAAGAGTAGTATAGGATAAGGGGAAGGCCCCCATGACAAAAGGAGAATCATTTCAACAACCTTCCAAGAAAGTGCATATCTATGCAAGGAAGAAGAGCATTGTGAGGAGGCAAGTAACAATTGCAACTCGTACACAATATGAGGAATCTAGAGCATAATATCCACAACAATAGTTGCCACCATTGTCACCACAACATTCTTCTACCCTTGTAATAATTTAGTTGGATTCACCAACTAGGGCACCATCCTCTCCATGGGAGACACAAATAAAAAGGTAAAGGGTTGAAACCGACTTTGTTGATTACCTTGTGGAGGATTCTAATGAGGAAATTATTGTAATAGAGGATGAAATAAGGCAAGGAATGCCATCCCCTCAAAGGGAAGCAGATCCAAAAACTCTAAGTCTCAAATTAAGCAAAGTTGATCTGAGTGTAATCAATAGCTCCGAGGATGTTAGGTTTTGAGCTTGTGAGAGTTTTATGAATGATGATAAGTTTGTAAAGACACAACCATTTAAATAATATATATGGAGAGATATGAAGGATGAGTATGCCTTAAATGTGAAAAAGAAGGCAAGTGAGAGCCCAAAGAAGTCACAAAAGATTATTGAAGTTGAGTTTCATGAGGAAATGAGGGTAAAATACCTAAATATCACTATGGCAGAAGGTAGGGACCTAGTTAGGAAAAGTGGAGTTTTGTTGTTGTTACCTAATTTTGGCTTCTAGCTAAAATTAGGTAACTTATTGTTTATTCTTTTGTGTTTTCACTTAAACATTAAAAGATACATTATGTTATGCTAAAGTTCATTAATGTACATAAAGGAGATTGTTAAAACAAATTGTATTATTCCAGTTTTGCATTTATATAAAAATAAGAAAGAGAACTAACATGTATTGCAAATATAATCTTTATTGATGATCATAAGTGTATATGTCCCTCACAAGCTGAGAGACTGACTAGTCTAATGCTTATAAAGAAAAGACGGTATGCTTATAGATAAAAGAAGGAAATGCACATAAAATGAAAAGGGAGCCATCATTGCCTGGTGGAATGACAAATCCTGTTGGCCTGGTCCTGCATCATCTCGGTCTTCCCTGTTGCCCTGCTTCTATTTGATGCTCTCCTCACTACTCCTAGGTTTCCTGCATCTGAAAAAATAGTGTTGTTAGAGCAATGAAAGGTCACTGATCAAAATATGTGCAAAACATCCATAAACGTTTAATCTAATGTCCATAAGCATTAAAATAGATAGCATACCATAAGTGTCCAGGAAAACAAGAAAGGAGTAATCAAACACACCTATGATATGCTTTGTTTATCTAACTGGTTTGTTCCTTGTGTAGATTTAGGACAAGTCTTTGTTACTGTTCTGATTCAACTGATTGCAACATGTGGGGTAAAATGTGGCTCCCACAAGGGTAGAGCCGAACATGCTACCCTTTGATGTTTTAAGAGGGATAGGAAATTGAGCAACTTGATCAAATCAATGATAAACATATTCTTGATGCATTAAATCAATATGGAATCACACCAGTTGATCAACTTTCATTATTAGATTCAAAAGATGCAACACATAATGTGAACTATCAAGAAAGTCACTTCATGTTTTCACAATGAATCAATCAATAGGCTGCCATCATGTCAAAAGGAGTGTATATTTTGCTGGATATGTATTTCAATCTTCTTAAGTGGATCCAAGATCGATTTTATTAAAGAAACAACTAATTTCTGTGATGCATCAAGTTCAATTATAGATGCATCATTTTCAATTATGCATCTATTAAAATAATGAAGGAGATATCAAGCCATGCTTGAAACCATCATGAATCATATGGGGCAGCAAATAAGAACAAGGATAGTCATGCATTGTTGCATGAAGGACACAGTCCAATTCATCTCACCTCAATCCTATTGAATAACCACACATCACTTAGGATGGTGAGCTTTTAGGTCACCACCATAAGTGTCATATGTCTACCTAGTAGAATTAAGGAAAAAGGAATGGTAGAGTACTGATATTCATTAAGTAATCATGAAACATAGTGATGAAATTTATTTTTGAAGCCAGGGTCATGATGCCAAATGAGTATGACAGTGATTTTCAAAGTTGACATATGCAGTCCTAAGTGAGTAATGAGGACAACATGGCATAAAGGAGGTAAGCTTCCTCAAAAATATAGTCATGAATGCATGTGATAGGTCAACAACCATGAATTTTTGCTACAGGGCAGCAAGGGGAACTTTTATTGGTTCCAATGAAGGACTATCAAGCATTTCCCAAGCATAATCAGTAAGCCATGAGAAAAGAAGGGGCATGTCATCACACTCAAATGAAGTAGGCATTTACATCAAAATACAGTCATGCTAAAAGAGACTCCAACAGGTAGCAAGGTGAGATTGTCATTAGGGTCATCTAGAGGAGAAGAAATATGTCATTCTTCTCTGTCATAACAACAAAGAGACAAGGGTAATCATCTTGAGTAGATGGCTATGATGGGCCTCTAAATTTGAATAAGGCAATGGAATGCTGATAGCAAATAATACTGGGTATAAAAAACATCATCATCAATAATGCAATCAACATTTCAATCAATATTGAATAGAGGTAATAATAAGAGCATAATTTCCTTGAGTTTCCATCTAAATTGGTCAAAGAAACTGGAAAATTAGAGATGTGACAGTCTATGATCTTCATGTGTTTCATGGAGGATCTTAAGGGAAAACCACCATTTTCAGCAAAGCAGTCTTGAGACACAAAAGAGAGAGTTATACAATTTTAGGGACTATCATAGGGATCTCATACATTTGAAGTGTGGGGCAGTCTTGGTTGTTGTGAGCATGGATAAGTGTTTTCCTATTTAAACTGAGTTAGAACAAGGTTCATGACTATGATAGGTTTTGATTTAAGTGACTGTGGGATGATAGTCAATACTCTTAAGATTGTGATTTGTCCTTGATTGGTTTTGGTTAGGACTGTTACAATATTTACAAGTGATCTCATGGAGTCAAGATCAAAGGGGCAACATTCAATGACAAAATATGGTAGAGCTTAGTGGCCAGAAGGTATGTACAAGGAACCTCATGCAAGGGGTTTGAGACAAGAGGATGACCTAGGTTACTAGCACTACAAGATAATGTTTTAAGGGATCACTAACAAGTATATGTGACAAAGTTAATGACAATTACAAGAGGTCATAAAGCAGGTTCAAATCATTATCAAGGCTCTAGCATGATCATAACAACTGGCCAAAGTTTAGGGCCCTACTACATTGCCATGCGTGCATACAACAGTGATCTTCAAAGTACAAGATTCTTAAATACCACAAATATTGCAATATTATAGTACAAAGGTAGTAGGAATGCATTAGTCCCAGTGATGCCCACTCTTCCTACATTTATTGATTCAAAAATTGCATTCAAATTCAGTATAGACCTAAGAAGCCTAAGGCCCTCTGTTCCACAGACTATTGATGAGGAAATACTTTTAATAGAGGGCATGGGACTAGTAATTTTTCCCAACAATTCATGTGCAAATGTCAAGGATGGAAGAGTTGTTGGAAGCTTTAGTAATGTTTCATTTTTAAGGCTAGCTATCTCTATTTTGGAAGCTTATTTTTATGGCATCATGGGGTTTTCACAAGAGATTTCCATAATACACCTCCCCTGGTATTTGATTACATTGGTAATGTGCCACAAAGTCTTTAGCAACCCCAATTGGCTAAAAGTAAAAGTTTTGGAATCTAATAGCATTATGCAAATAGTGTTTCAAAATATTGGAATTATTTCAATAGAGGAGCATCCTATACACCTTCACAACCATGATTTTTATCTTGTGGGACAAGGCTTTGGTAACTGTAATTTCCCAAATAGATCATGTAATTTTCAATTTGGTAGATTCTCAGTTGTTGAACACTTTAGGAGTTCCTTCAGGAGCATGTGCATATGATAGTCATTATAGATCTTAATGAACATTTTCAGTTACAAGTATGACTAACATTCCAATGTGGCATTTAGAAATACAAATACCTTTTCATGATAACACTTAAGGATGATGAAACAAAGAGAGGAAATGCAAGCAAACATAATGTTGTTTAGGAGCCATCTTGAGAAAAGTGAAATACAAAAATGATAAAAGAGAAGTTTCATGGAGAAGAGTTCAAAAAAATGAGGAAACATAACAAAATATACCTTTCTTTATGTCAAAATAGAATGCCTACAGGTGTAAATGGGTGAAGCCAAAATCTAATGCAAAAGAATTTAAACCCTCAAGTTAGGGTTTCTCTCATGAAGAAAATGCAAGATTTGAAAGACCCAGATGGAAAAAATGAAAATGTTCAAACTTGTTCCAAAAACAAGTATACCCAGAATGAAAAGTTTTTCCTCTTTCATAACCATGCAAAATAGAAACACCCAGGTTCATAATGGAGGTTTTCATCAAGCTATAGGAAATGCAACAAAACCCATTTCATTTTCATGGTCGTGGCCTGAGGGTCTCTTTTCTTCACAAAATCACAAATGCACTTGGGGGTTTTTGAATTAAACTTCAGATTCAAAAGAAGAAACTAACTTTCACCATTTTTACTATGGAGGGAGCTTGAAGTTTGAGCAAAATTTGCAGAAAAAATAGAGGTATGAGTATGTTGGAAGCTTACCTGAGCAAAAAATTGCTCATTTTTTCATTAGAATGTAGATTGCTTCCATTATTAGCTTCAAAAATCACATCAATGGCGGTTGAAAGTAGATGTAATAACCATAGGGAAAGATGAAGCAACAAATTACATTAGAAAATGCTCATGGTCGCTGCCTAAACACATGAAATGGCTTGCAAAAGATGGGAAAAAAGCTATATTTTGATTCAAAAAAGCAATTACCTCTTGTTTCCCAGTGAAAATCATTTGAATCTATTATGAAACCAGTCAAAAAATCATTTTTCCAGTGCACCCATCAAACCCTATGACGGTCTGAAGCAACTCTCCAAAAAGCTTGATGGAGAAATGAGGGCCTTTTGCATTTTTTCATTTGTTTTGAGTTTAGGGTTTGAAACCCTATTGATACTGACCAAAGGTATTTTTTACCTTTGTTTTAAAAATTGCAAGCACACTTTAATGTATGTCGTGGTCAAAAGGAGTATTATACCTTAGGAATTTTTTTGCCTTATGTGCATTTTTCAAAAACTTAGGCTATTTTTGCCTTGCGATTGCCAAAACATGTGCCTTGGTGATTCTTGTGCCTCTCTGAAAATTGATAGGTCCTCAATACTTATGTGATGCATAGGCCGAACCATTGATATTTTTGCATATATTTGAAAATGTAGGATGTTTGACCAAGTGATAATTATAAATCACTTAGTCAAATATTACCAAAAATGCATAAATAATGGTGAATTAGGATTTATCATGCCTTGAGGGAGTCTGAGTTGATTTTTGATCCTCTTACAAGCATTTAAGGGTGATTGAGGAATGATTATTATTTTGCATTTATTATGAAAAATGTAAAACATTAACTTAAGTGATAATTTATAAATCACTTAAGTCTAAATGTTACTTTTAATGCAAAATTAAATGCATTGAACTTTTAGCACATGCTTTTGGAGGTTTAGTTGAAGATTTATATCTTCCAAACATAATGGAACAGGTTGAAGACATGTTTGCACACCAAAAGTGTGAGACAAACAGTTTGGAGGCATGTGAGCAATTTGGAGGAATATTGACCAACATGTGGAAAGTGTGAGAGTTGTCTTTGACTAGGATTCTGGAGGAAATGGGACCATTTTGGAGGCATTTTTTGTCATGCTTTTGGTATGGTTGGTTCTTGGCTTGACTTTTTTGCATTTGGAGGACATTTTGGAGGAGTTTTGGAAGGTTCTTTTTGGGCCTTTGTGCTGCATCCGACCAAAACCTTCTAGATGGACTTGTGTGGGAGAGTTGTTGGTCTTTTGGCTTAAGTAACTTCAATCTTTGTATTTGGAGTTAGTTCTTTCTTTCCAGCAAAGTGATAGCTTGGCTTTGGAATTATCTTTTCAGTAGGAGCAGTATTGTAACTCAGTGATAAACTTGTATACTAGTGAGTACTTTGAATCAATGACATTGAATATTTACCTTCTCATTTCATGTTTTGTTGTGTGTAGTTAGTGATTGATCAAATAGCTTGTGAAATCTAGCTTTCCTTGTAGTTTTGTCTCATTGTTAAGCACCTGTTTAGCATAAAAAATGCATTGTTGCAGGTTATAAGTTGTGTTAGTGAATGCAAGTGTTGTTAGTTGTGAAGTTTTTTCCTTCTAAGAGTTCTGCTAAAAACCTTCTTATAAATTACTAATGTAAGAATGCATGTAAAAGTGAGTTGTGTGAACAAGAATTTGTCACTATTTTGAATGTGTGTAGGCTGTTTACAAGTCTTAGTTATTTTTGGTGTATCACCCTTAGTAGTTTCAGTTAATTCTCATTTTCATGCATCTTTTTACCCTTTTCCTCAAGAAATCATTAGTTTAGGTGACATCAAAAGGGGAGCCAACCCATAATCTAGAGGTCTTCTTTCACAATAGGATACCCACAACCTGAAAGTAGTCCCATGTTAGTCCAAATTTGCTAAGTTCTTTCACAACTTGGTAGAGGGGTGCAAATCTGGGAAACTAATAGTTGCTTCCAGAATGGGACTTGGCATCCACAATAGCATTTGATAATGTAAGAAGATAGGATGCCCCCATATTCAACAATGAAGAAGAGGTCACATTGGCTTTGCAGGGATCAACCTTCAGTCAACAGTGGGATACACTTGATATTTGGGCTTTGGCCCCAACCACCAAGAAATATGAGGTTGCAGAGCCTACTCCAGGGGTCAGAGGAGGCTTAATTATAAAGAGAGTATTAGATACATCAACCCTGGAAGCAACAACAATGAATGTCAATGTGGCATAATTTACTAAGGCCACAGTTGAGTCCCTGATAGAGGAAAGGGATAAGTTCAGGACTCAGTATAGTGAGATGGTGGAAAAGTAAAAGTTGAGCCAACAAAAGGTTGCACAAATACAAACACAAATGGCTTTGTGGAAACAACAATTCCAATCTCTACAGCCAGGTACTTCCCAAACCATAATTTTACCTCCCCCTTCCCCACAAGCTCAAACCCCACTTTCCCCAATTCTTTCACTAGCTCCAGTCTAATTTGAAGATGTGCAAATTGCACAATCAACTCTTGATACATCAGATGCACCTCAAGCTAAGGAAATTACCAAGGAGGAGCTAATGGAAAAGCTCAAGAATTATGAAGATAGAATTGATGAGATTTTTCAATTGAATAACATGAAGATTCTGACAACAGTGCTTGAGCACTTGAATAAGGGAGTTGAAAAGAGATTAATTAGTATTCATTCTAATTTTTCTTTAATGCTTGATGCTATAAAATTTTTTGATACAGATAAGGAGATTGTCATTCATCTAATGGAGAAATGGATCCCAAGAGCACAAATTTTGAGGGATATGGCAATTGTATCAACACATGATGTGAATAAACCTCCCGACATTCTTCCAACCCTTAGGTTTGTGATTGAGATGAAAGATTCACAAGGGTTGATTGAGCCTTTGGAAATGAAAATTAGAGAGTTGGTAAAGAAATTTGATGACTGGAACTTTGGTCTACTTCCAGATATTTTAAACTAAAATGGTTAGGTTAAGTCCTTACAAGAATGGAAGGACCAGGACAATCAAGTAATATCCACTTAGGCCAAACTAATATGTGATGGGGTAGACTTGGATATGTTGAGAAATAACATGGATAGGATAATACATATGGGGGTTTTCCTTAAGGATTTTGATAAAGAAGCTAATTAGGTGGTAGTTAAATAAAAACCCATATAGGCTAAAGGTAAATAAGGTTGTGTGTTTTAATTGGCCAATGGAGGGGGAGTTTGCACTATGGAAGTCCAATTATGTTGATAAATTGGACATATGAGCTACTGCAAGGAGGAGTGGTGTGTGGAATTTTGGTTTTGTGTCTACAACAACAAATGTTTCAATGGAGAGAAGTACAATACATGGCTTGGAAGCAGTACAGATTAGGCCTTCAATATATCAACGTTCACATATTGTACTCTCTCAAGTTCAAATTAGTGACAGGGATTGCATATGTGGAGACTTTTTAGCTTTTTACTCTTTCTCTATTTTATGATTTTCTCCCTCAAGTTTTGGAGCACGTTAGCTTGTGGAAGGGATTATTTTGCACCGAATGATGAGCCTTTTGTAAGGTGGGAGAATCTTCATCAACAAATGAAAATGGTTTTTGTCTTATGTGAAATTCTTCCTCGTATTTGGGAAAATATAACTACCTTCTAATGTAATGTGATTGTCAAATAAATATGTGACATGTGTACAATATAGCCTGAAGATTGTTCTTCTCCCTTGTTCTTATAAAAGGGAATTCAAGGCCAATTGTATGGGGTTGCTAGCATATTGATCGTAGAGAAGTTTTGTAATAAGTGTGGATAATAGAATTGAGTCTATTTTAGGTTCTTTGAGTCTTTCGAGTCCTGTAATGGTGAATTTATAGTAGCACTATCATATTTGGAATATAAATGAAAAAATATTCGAGGCCAATGTTCTCCATTGTATACATTGCATGAATTTTGAATACAAAGTAAGCAAATATTTCTTCTATTCATCTTCTTGTCTTTCCATGAATGTTTATTCATTGTTATTACTCTTATTCGAAGAATGAGTTAAATGTGTATTAACATGAATGAAGGTTTATGCGAATGTATGCACAGATCACTAAGTATTGTTGGTTGAGGCTCTGGTATTAACGGTGTAAGACACCATTGATAGGCATTGTAATCATTGGGATAATATTGTTATATGTTCTCAATTATAGGGTTTAGAATTCTCCACCCTAGGATAAGGCACTAGTCAATTAATGTTATAGTCTCCTAAGTCCTTCGTAGTATCTACATTCAAAAAAAAATTTAACTCCATTTTCTGTGTGAATGTATGTTGAGCTTGATTATAAAATTTTCTCATGTTTGAATGTGATGTTTTCATAAATATTACCTGGATCTTTGGGGCATTTCATCTGTTAAACAATTAAAGGAGAATCTATCTATTTATTTACAATGTATATGATAATTGGCACAAGAGTATCTAAAGATACATTTTAGGGATCACCCTCCTGGGTCCTGCAAAGCCCGAAGTGCAGAGGGAAAGCCTATCAAGCTTGTTTGTTGGTAAATCCTCACAATTATTAACCATTGAATTTGGAAAATTCATAGATAATTGACGATATCAAGTTTGGTTCATTAAGAAACACCAATAGAATCTACTAAGGCTGCTTCATTTTTATTTTTGTCAAATGTACTTGTTTTAAGGAGTGCACCATTGGTTGATATAAGCCAAGCCGACATGTGTTCATATGAATGAATGTCTAAACTCTCTTCTTATTCCTTACGTGAAGGTTTTTTAAGTTCTTTTAAACTCTTTTGTAAATTATTTTTAGCAAAAATATTAAAAGATAAGGGAGATTGTGAGATAAGGTGGGCATGTTAAAAATAATAAAACTATGAAGAGTTTAAGGAAATAAAGCATTGTATTTCTTTGTTCATCAAACATTAAGCATTTTGGTGGATCTAATTTAGGTTATATGTTTTAAAATTTAAGTGCATACTTTCAGATCTGAGTTATTTCATTAAAAAAATAGATTCATTGAAGTTAGTTTTTTAAGCTTAAATAGATTTAAAACTAAATTTTAAGTTTTATATTTTCACATGTCAAATATTCTAACAAAAGCTATAGGAAAGTAGACAAAAAAACTCATGAAAGAAAAATCAAAGTAACAAAGTTTAGATTAACTATATGTAAAAAAGAATTTATTTTCTTGAAATTGCATGTAGAGAAGAAAAAATATGCCACATATATATGTAATTGTTCATTCAAATAAGGGGAATTATTCATTGGCATAGCTATGCCAAATTGTGTAAAAATACAATTGGACCTTTTATATTATCTACTAAATTATATTTGAGTGAAATAAAATATTTTGCTTTATTTTATTTTATCAATGGATTTATTTTTTCTATCTTATCTTAGATATGTAGCCTTAGTTTATATATTTGAGATCGATTAACCTCCAAAAAATAAATAATTATGCACTCCTCACCTTTCATTATTTCATGTGTGTTCATTTTATAACATCATTGAAGATTCTATGCAAATCAATAATGTGTGGATAGGGGATTTTAATTTGGCGTTTTTCCATTAGATGTGATTTATTTTAAAATTTTCCTTTTCTCTTTTCATGCAAAGTTTGAAGTGAATTAATTGAAGATCCTACAAAGGGTCAACTTCTAAAATCCCTAAGGTTATCTCACAAGTTGCATCCCACATTATTGAGATTTCTCATGTTGATGCAAGTTTACATGAGGGTGAAAATTTGTCAATCAACAACTTTGGCACACCTAACGGGGCATAAATTAAAGCCTTCAATATATCCCATTTGATCTTTATTTTAAATTTTATGATTTTGATGAAGATTTAAAAAAATATATATGCTCATTTGGAACATGAATCTTTCATCTAGTGACTTCATTGTTTAAAATATCTAGAATTTTCATTTGTATAGATCATAACAGCTCATAACTAAATATTCTAGCAAGGAACTCACCCTTTTTATAATGGTATTCAAGTGGCTAATTGCATCAAGAAGGATGTTAGGTTCTTGAAATAGCTTTGAGAGTATTACCTCATTTCTATGGAGATGGACCGTTTCTCCATTATATCATATTCAAGATGTTACAAATTCGTGCAAAATTCATCATATCACTTTTGAAAATGTGTCTCTTCAATTTTTTTTCTTATGTTCTTAGAGGAAAATCATGGGAATGGTATAAAACCTTCCAATCCGATTCAACTACAAGTTGAGATAAACCTGGTGATCTCATTTTCAATTAGTTCTAAGAAAATACAAACACAATCTATCTTATTCGATATTTCATGGAAATTAAAAGATCTCCTAAAAAATATATGCATAATTTTATCTCAAATTTTAATAATACATGGAATATTTTTCTGGTTAATGTCAAACCTCCTCGAATTTTTATATTCTTATATTTTCTAAAATCCTTGAAATCCAAAATTTTAATAATGATACATGTTCTAGGAGGTGAAAATTTATCTCAATCATATGATCTAGCTACTCAGGGTAAAATAAACCTCATATAACTTGGAAAATTCCCTCCTTTGCTAGGGGAGAGGACCCAGTAGTGGTGCACCCTAACTTCGCGGTTCTAATTATCCTACGTGGAAATTTCAAATCACTCCCAAATTTTTACAGCAACTTACTTGGCAAGTCCCCTGCTTATAACTTTCGTTTCAAGGTCACATCATCAAATATGATGCCACATCAGCATGCTTTTTGTCAAGGTGTCTAAAAAGGCCCAAAAAAAAAGTGAGACCAATAGTTGTGCATTCACATCATGCTGATGTGGCATCACATGATTGGTTACTTTTTAGATCAAAAGAATGCATTTTGTTTAATTATGGGTAGTAAAGTCACAACTATTGGCATTATATAAACAACTATTGGCATTATATAAACAACTATTGGGCATTATATTAACAAAAACATTCACAACTATTGGAACACGCTCCACTACTGGGTCCTCTCCCCTAGTAAAATTATTGTCTTTTTGTGAAAATAGCCCTTCCGAGGGATTAATAATGCATGAATACGAAAAATTAAATAGAAGGCATCAAATGTGGTATGCAAGTTGGAGCGTGAATCCCAAAAAATCCTGGAGTGGCAGTCACTTAAGAGTTCGAGGGGGTTGGTGTGGCATCCTCAGGACTCTCGGTGGAGCAGGCCTCATTCCTCCTCCATAAAGGTTTGAAAATATCACACGTAAGCATTCTCTTTAGCTCTTTGCATTCCTCATTTTGTATATGTGTTTTCCTTTTTCCCTTGCTTTAGATTTTAATCTGTATTAATTTTAGTAAGATTGTGCTTTCGGCTCTTACCAAGCACTCTACATATCGTATGCTAGAATTTATGGTGTGTAATGAATGAACCCCCTTTGCTTTCCCTGATGGGGTTTCTAATAACTTCATGCAATCCAAAACCTTTCATGATGTGGTGGCAAAATAAATTGGTCGTGTGTCTTCTTATGCAACATTCATTTCAAATTCTCTCTGTGGTGATGGAGTCATTCAGAGGGAGAGATGGGGAGAAGGTAACTGATCCTCTGGCTTTTCTAATGTTTTATTTTTGTCTCCTAATCCAAAAATGGTTGATGAATTAAACAAGAAAAAACTTAGGATAAAAATATGACAATTTTTTTTAGCGGTTGTTGATTGTAATAATCTCCATGCAAGAAAATTCATTGATGAATGGTTTATTAATGTGTGGGGGAAAAACTTGGCATTAAAATCTCCTTCTATAGGATGGTCCAGAGGGAGCTCTTCTTGGTTTTCTTCCATAACCCTAAAATGCAAGATGTACTAACTGCTAAACAATTTTAGAATATTGGCAAATATACTTTCACGACTTTGAAATGGTCTCCTGAACCCATTTATAAGGAAGTTTTAGCATTTTTTGGCCCATGGTGGTTGACTTTCAAACAATGTTCCACCATTTTTTATGGATTTTTTTGCCTCAACTCATCTCTTCCTTTGGGAATGTCATGAGGGTTGAAGATTTAAAGGTTACCCTATCACACTTGGATGCTAGGGTTTTAATTACTTTATTACATGGAATGGAAATAACTAAAAAAGAGAGCTTTTGGATCATAGATTTTTTATTAGTTATGAAATTGAAATCCTATGAGGCATATAAACACTTGCTATCTTTATAGGAGAGAAGGGCATTTTCAAAGAAATTTCCCTATTATTAGTAAAAATTGAATAATGTGAAAACTAATAAAAACCCTAATTCAAGCTTTGCGAATAATTTTGGAACTAACTCTAACCCATTTAGAGTTAATTGTTCCTTGGGTGCTACCTAAAACCCTTTGTAAGAGGAGAAAATGTCTCACCATATTTTGACTCTGAAGATAATTTGTTCTCCTCTACACAAAGTAAGGAGGGCTTTCCAAGTATTTTAGACACATGCCCATTGAGAAATGAAGCTACTGGTTTATTTTCTAAAGATGGGTGTGTTGACAACCCCAAGAACTCCCCTCCATGTGTGTTTGTTGTAGAACCTCTCCCAAAGAAGGGGGATGAATTTCAATTAAGTGGCTTTGAGCCATCAATGAATGGTGGCACCTTACCCTCTAAGGGAGGTTGGGAGGTTGATGCTCCCACCTTCTTAGCTCCTCTTGATGGGGTGCCACATCTCAAGTGTAACTCTCAAGATTATCCAAAATCTAGTTTTGAAGTTAATACAAATATATATTCATTCCCTAATGGTGTTAAGAAAAATGCTCAACAACTTGTAATGGAAAAGATCCGCCACAACATAGCTTTAAACAATATCATTAAGGTGACTAAAATCAAATAGATTTCTAAGGACTCTCCCATAAGGGAGGAGTCTCATAATAGATAATCTTTAGACTCTAAGAATTCAGACACTATGGAGGGTTTTTAATATTGTTTAATTATGAAATCTAATTCATTGGTAAAAAACATTGTTAATGAAATTGAAAATAATAATCATAGCCATAGAAGCCTTCAAAGGCCCAATATTGGTTCAAGTTCTCAACATGGGAAATGGGACCAAATTGAAAAGGATAACCCTCAATCTCCTCATTCTGAGAAAAATGTAGATCTCAACATTGGTTTAGGTTAAATGGGCAAAGTAGTGGGAAAGTGTAGGCTCCTAGAGTTATGAACACTGAAAAGTAAGTCAATCCATGAGTACTTGCAAAAATCCTACCCATATTGAAACAAGACTCTAAGACGAGGATAAAATTAAGTATAGATCATCAAGATAATACCAAAGACACTTTGAAAGATGAAGAAACAAACAACAAGCTAAGGAGCAATACTAGGCTCCCTTAAATTATGGAAAATATTATTTTTGAATCCATAGACCCTATAGGGAATAATAGAATGGAACAATACCTAGGTGGGATTGACAAATTTGATAAAAATAAAGATATCTCTGTGGGAAGTGACAATTTAAGTGGCTCAAAAATCAAAAGGAAGAAGAGGACTAAAGAGTCCCCAAACCCATTAATTAAAAGAGAAGATAATTAAAACCATCTTTATTAGTGCTATGATAGTTTTAGGAAAGCTATGGATACTTATTAACATATAGTTGTTATGGGATTACATTGTAGATATTGGAATGTTAGGGGATTGGAATCCCCTGATAAAAAACATAGTAAATTTTTTTCTTAAATCCAATCTAAAAGAAAGATGTGGTCTTACTTTAGGAGGTAAAAGCCGCCCAGTTCACTCTTGAAACCACTTGAATTTTATTTGGAAATATTCAACTCATTATGTAACCAACCATGAAAAGGGAAAGGAGGCTTAGTTATACAATTAGCCAATGACTAGGTTAAGTATGTGAAGGAAAATGGCTCCTCTGCATGTCAAAGGGTTTTATGGATAATCTTAGAAAAAGATGGCTCTAGATTTGGATAATGCTCAGTTTATTCCCCCAATGACTATAGGGGAAGAATTGAGCTTTGGCAGTGGATCTACAACCTCTTGAACATCCCTTGGATGATGGGTGGAGACTATAATATGGTTGAACATAAAGAAGATAAAGGAGGGATGAAAATGGATTGGAAAGGTAATGCGATATATTACCAGTCAAAGTGAAAGATAAACTCAATCCTTTAGACCCACTTTAGGGTAACAAAAAATAAAACAAGGGAATCTAGTATACTTGGTGCAACTCCTAGAAAGGTAATAGTAGGATCTACTACAGACTAGATAGATTTTATGCAAATAAAGACTTCTTTAGCTTTGATAAGGATGAAGGACACTTTTTCAAGGTCTACCCCTATACCTTGTCTGATCATCATCCCATTATTGCTAAGATCCTATTGAACAAAAGGGTGCACAACCACTTCAAAGGTGAAAAATTATTCAAATTGAACACTAACTTGCTCAGAGACGAGGACTACAATGATGCAGTGTTTACTCTTAGGGAGATTAATAGATGGATGATAAAAGATAACTTTGATTGAAAGATAGGAGAAAAACATGAATGGTTGGAGAATTATATACCAAACCATTGGAAAGAAAAGAGCATTGGACCTTAGACATGTTGAAATGCAATTGAATGAAAACCTTATAAAGGTTGAGTCAAATATCCATAGTGATCCCTCCAATTTGACACTTTTTGAGGAAGTGACATTAATCAAGGATTCAATACAAATAATTCAAACAAAGAGAATTCAAGGTCTAAGAGTAAATCCATGATGAAATAGTTAAAAAATTGGGACAAAGGCACCAATTTTTTCTTCGGGATACTAAAAAGTAAAGAAGCTAAAGAAAATATTAAAAAAATATGGGTAAATGACTTAGTAGTCCTTGAACAAGAACATATTAAAGAAAAATTCTTTAACTTCTACAAGATCTTATTCTCTATAGAGGGTAATAATGTAGACAATCATAAGGTAAGGGACTTGTGTAAATAAATAATACTAAAAAGTTAACAAAGGAGCAAGTAAACATACTAGATAAGAAAATCACTGGAGAAGAAATCAAGAATGTCATTGAGATATTAAACAATGATAAATCCCCTAGTGCAAATGGCCTCCCAATGGAATTTTATAAACATAATATTGAATGGATCAATGAGGATCTATTACAACTTTACAATGAAGTTTCCCATGTTGGGTCTTTGGGGAAAAACATGAATAAAGGAATAATCAAATTAATACCCAAGAAAGGTGACAACACCCTCTTAAAGAATTGGAGACCTATTTTATTGTTTAATGCCTCACACAAATTTTTGGCCAAAGTATTAGCCAATAGGCTAGTTAATATCCTCTGAGAATTCATAATAATTACCCAAATAGGCTTCATTAAGGTCAAATACATCTTGGAAAACTTATTAGTAAGTTGGAAACCAATGAGCTGGGCTAAGCATTCTGATCAGAATGAAGCCATGTTTCTTCTCAAATTTGAGAAGGCTTATGAAAAAGTAGAATGTGATTTATTTTGTATAGCTTTGGAAGCCTTTGGATTCCTAGATAGATTTTTCCATTTGGTTAAAACACTTATGAAATATTTTGTGCCTAGATAGAAATAAATGGGCCTCTGACCAAAGAATTAAAACTTGAAAGATCAATCAGGCAAGGTCGCCCTCTTACCCTTGCACTATTTGTCATTGCTTCAGATGAAATCTTCTACCTCTTGAGGAAAAACTCAACCTCCCCAGGGTCAAGGGAATATCCCTCCCCAACAAGGATGAACTTCTAAATTTTCAATTTGCAAATGATGCTACCTTATTTTATGAAACTTGAAGAAATAAATATGGAATCACTAATGGTAAAACTTGGACTATTTTATAAAGCCTTGGGTGGAAAACTTTTAAATTCCAAATCTATTATGTTGGGATGATAAGACACCCCACCAAGTTGGTTGGAGAAATTTGAATTTCAATGGGGAGACCCCTCCAAACAAGTGAGATATCTCGGGGATCCCATTTGATGTGAACCCAAGCCTGAAAGACATGTGGCTATGGATAAAGGGGAAAATTGAGAATAAACTAGATAAATGGGATAAACAATATCTCTCCTTAGCTGGAAGAATACAATTTTTCCAGAAGATCATGTCTTCATATAGTGTATACTACTCTTTTATCTAGCTCTTTAGTAGCTATTAGGTAAATGAAATTTAGAAAAAAATTAGGAACTTTTTATGGTCAGATGGTAAGGGTAAAAAGAAACAACACTTTGTAAAGTGGGAGTGGTGTTGTGTGGATAAGGCCAAGGGGGGTGGGGTTAAAGGACCTAAAGTGGCAAGAAATAGCTCTAGCAACCAAATAGATACTTAAATATCTAGAAGACAATGAACCTTGGAAAGTGCTTATAAGGAATAGTATTCAATTAGCATTTCCCAAGCAATCCAAATCATGGAAGCTACTCCCATTCAATTGTTGGGGTAAAGGTGCCATCAACCTTATAAATATCATGTCATTTAATTACTCATAATATTATTTATAATTCACTCATAAGGGATGGAAGGTTTCGTTGATAATGGTGATTAAGTTTTTATTGGCCTCGGTAATTACCATTTTATTGGCAGGGAGTTACTATGTTACTTTTATTGGATAATTGTCACGTGGTAAAGGTAAAATGGTTAATATGGAGATTCTAGTAATCCACCTTGGGAATCAAACATTATGATATGTTATGAAAACTATCATAAGTTGTAAGAGAATCTATGACAGCTACGACACATGTCATAAGATTCTATGGCGACTATGACATCTATGGTGGTATCTTTGCTATCTTGGTCCCTAGGCGCCAATGCATGAAAGATGCCTTATGACAGCTGTAAGAGAATATGTAAGATGCCATTATGAGCTAAAATTGATTATTCCAAGGTGGTGGCATGAGGAGTTGTCCAATTTGGATGCCATTCTTCATGGGTTACATTATTCTATATAGCAAGTGCATGAAAGTGGAGATGACAATGAGTTTTCTTCAAGTTTTCTTTGTAGGGGTTATGCTATCAAATTGGAGGATACAAAGGAGTTAGAGTGGATGTATTGTAATCATTTTTTTCTTATAATACAAGCTATTCATCTCTTCTTTTGTGGATTTTTTTCTTGAAAGTGTTTCTCCACATTAAAACTATGTTTGGTTTTTAGTTTTCTATTTTATGCTTTCATTGTTATTGTTGATTTAAACTCCATATGGTAAACACTATTAGATCTAATTTACAATTGATTTAAGCTTATACTATTTATGTTCACCTTCCATTTTCTAGCATTTGGTATTAGAGCCTAGCCAATTTTGTGTCTTGGGTGGTAGAATAGAGGTTTTTTGAGCTATAGTGGGAGTTTGGTTGATTTGTTTTCTGTGGGTTTTTGTGTTGAAACCATGGCTACAACTTCCTCTCATTTGGACATAGAAAAATTTAACAGAGTGGGATATGAGTTTTGGAAGTTGAAAATGGAGGATCACCTTGAAGAATAAGAATAATGGGTGGTTGTAACAAATGAAAAGAAACCCCAAAAAATGAATAATGAAGATTGAGCTTGAAGATGGATAAGAAGGCATGTGGTACGATTAGATTGTGTCTTGCCGATTTTGTTCTCCTAAATGTATCAAAGGAAAAGACTGCACATGCTTTGCAAATTCAGATAGGGGAGATCTACCCATAGACACCTTAAAATGTCTTTAAGTATATCACACACATTATGATTTTGCTTATTAACATTGTTTCTCTAATAATTCACCTATTTCATCTATTTAAATAAATAATATCCAATTATTTAGTTAAATTCATTTTATTCTCCTGTTAATTGAATAATTAGCTTTATTTGATTAATTCATCACCTTCATGCTAATTTCTTCCTCTTTTGATTAAATAATTCCAAATTATTTAATTAAATACCACAACCCCTCTTTGATTAAATAATTCACAATTGCTTAATTAAAAATTCTAATTATTCCAACTTGCACATTTAAAAGATTTTATTAAATTGTTTATTTAACTGATTTTTCCTCCAATCCCCCAACTTGCATAAAGAATATTCTCACATGAAATATTCCCCTTTTAAGTTTAAATTCTTCCCTCCACATGAATAATATCTCTAACATATTTCCTAAAATTAAGGGATTTGTTTCAAATCCCCATGGATTATGGACCTTTGATTAAATCTTTGATCCACACCTTCACGGATTATTGACCCTTGATTCATCCATTGATCCATACTCACCTCCTTAATTCAATTTCATCGCTTGATTAGCATTTTGAATCCTCACCATTGATCAATATTTCAAAAATCTATAAAAGCCAAGCCTTTTTACATGAAAAAGGATTCACAATCTTTATGTGCCCTTACTCTCTTGAATCGAACACTCACCTTTGAGAGATTTGAGAACTCATATTTTTTTAATCATTCTCATTCATCAACCAAGCTTTTGCAACAATATGGATTAGAAAAATTTGAGTAGTCCACATCCATATCACTCCAAAATTTGCACTCAAATCCACAATGGGATTGGATATTTTCTTGCTAGTTTATTCAATTGTTTAGAATTTAGATTTATTTCATGTTGATTGAATCATTTTAGCAACAATTTACTAAATTTAATTGAATATGGCTCTAATTGATCAATATATTGCTTGAATTTAGTTTAATTTCATTGTTAATTGATCATTTAAGTTTACCATATGACAACAAGGTCTAGTTCCTTGCTCCTTCCCACATTAGTCTATTACTGATGTCATCATGATATCACCTCATCTGAAGTCCCCAAGTCCATTGATGATGACATGATGACATAATCCTTATTGATGTCATCATCAAGACTTTTCATTTGAACTAAACATTTTGAAGCATCATTAAGCTGGCAAGTTTAGTCACATTTTTCATAATTCACGATGGAAGTTGATATCTCACAAAGGATCCGATGGGGGTCATTTTCCCACAAATGGTCCGATTGGACTCTATAAGCCCATAAAAAAATATATTAGTGTGTATAAGGCATTCAAACATCCAAATTTTCATGGTTTTACTCTATGATTGTCTCCCACATGGCCATCTATTGAATTAAGACACCATTAATGCATGTTTCACCAACCATGGGTCTACTTGGCAATTTATTGAATGTATATAGGCACCAAAGGTTTAAGTGCATGGATCCTGATATCATCCACCACCATTACTATAGAATGGTCAGTCAACCACAGAACTTTAATTTTGATCTCTTCTTTCAATCTATGGCATTCATTTGAGCACAACTCATCCTCCACCATGGATTCAACTCTAATATAGTGTCACATTTTAGGGTTTGGGACTTAGTGCATGTTTTATGGGTAGAAGGCTATCATTTTCATTATTGGACAATACAGGTAGAGTAGAGGAATATTCAGAAGGGTAGAACTTGCAAAAATTTTGTTATAGAGGCAGTTTCAGCAAGGTAGAGGATTTGACATACTATTATTGAAATATTATAATATCATTTTTAGTTTCATGTCTCCATTGTTGTATGTGCAAATTTAAAAAATATATTATTTTATATTTTTTCTTGAAAAAATTTCTATTATTATTTTAATTATCGTTAGAGGAACTTTATAGGGTTTTAAATATATTACATGTGTTGTGATGACTCTTTTGTGTGGTTGCATATGAGTTTGTTGAATGCACAAGAAAACTAAGAGGGGGGTGAATCATTTGTACCTTAAAACTTCAAAACCCTCACAAACATTTAGATCCACATTAATCCAATTTACCCTTAATCTATTAGAGTGATTTATCATGAAATAAAATAACATAAACATAACCAAATCAACACCATACATAAAGAAACACTAGATTTACATGGAAAACTCAAGAAGGGAAAAACCACGGTGAGGATTAGCTCACAATATAAAGTAATATTAGCACCAAATACAATATGGCTCACTATTGGAGGGATCACTGCCCAAAAGAAAGAAGGGCTCATTGCCATAATAGAAAAGAAGATAGAGAAGAGTGTTACAACGAGAAATCCATCTCAATGCAACAAAAAATTCCACCACAACATCACCAACACCTTCACAGTCTTATTGAAGAATTGTAGACACCTTCTACTCATTGCATCAAATAATCTAACACATGAAAGCTTGCACTGCACTTCACAAATTCACACCCCACAACTATGTAATTCACATAATTTGTATCACACACCTCTATCTCATCATCTCTCAAAAACTCAACTCATATTTATACCATCTTCAACCTTGAACACATTCTCCAAGGTCGGTTAGGCACCTCAACCATGCAAATTCAAATTAGGTTGGTACCAAAACATTCCCACGATGGAAAGGAATGAAGGTGTACCACAACACGCCTTAGCTTAGACCTAAATCCATCCTGTTGGTGTAAATAAAGTCTTGTACCTAGTCAGTTCATTACTAGGGGACTTATTTACATCTTAGTTAAGTTTACTTAGGGACCACATAGGAGGTTGTTGGAGATTTTCCACTTTTGGTGGACTTGACATGTCATTACCTCATCATTTCCACCTTTTGTGGACACATCATGTGATTATCTCTCCACCTTTTGTGGAGTGATAGCTCTTCATAGTTGTCTCATATCTTATGCCCTTCTATGTTCTCACCTTGGCTGTATAACCAAGGGGTCTCTCTCATTGTAATTAATCAGAATCATATCATATCAATGACATTGAATACAGTTTATTCTTGTCATAATCTCTCTCTCTTTTTTTGTGCTTTCCATTTGGTCCATAGATCTTGGCATCCATAGCCAATTCTAACATGGTATCAGAGCGGGTTGGGTGCCATTGGAGAGTCTTTTTCTGAAGAGAGATTCCAGATCTGAGGAGGCTCCGTTCGTGGCTCTTTGTTGTAGGTTCATATCCGAGCTTGTTGGTGCAAATCTGAGCTCACCATTGCATCCGGAAGGTTCGAGATAGTCGATTTTTCCTTTTGTTTCGTCCAAATCGGACATACAAGGCCAAATTTAGGAGGGTTTGAAGCTGAAGTGTGGTTGCCAGATCCAGAAGGTAGCTGCAATTTTGGAGCATTTTGAGTCAAATCCGACCCTGCCATCGCGTCCAGAAGGGCCAAAAACCCTAAGATCGACTATGAATTCGTCCAAATTGGAGCAGTTGTCCAGTGAGGCAAAAAAAATTTGCCCAAAGAGCCGTACGGCCCCCCAAGTCGTCATAGTTGCAGTGACGGTACGATTATTTTTAAATAAATTTTTTTTAGAGAATTTTTGAATTTTTTTATGAAAAATCATTTTCTGTTGATAATTTTCTATATTGTAAAAGTGTTTTTTAAATATCAAAAAGAAAAAAAATATACAAGTCTGCGGACTTGTCCGCAGACCTGTACAAGGTACCTTGTACCTGCCATAGTGAAAAGGTACGCCACGTGGCGGCCTCGGCTCATTCCCCATCTCCTCTGTAGGCCGGCGCTCACCACATCCCCCAACCGACAGTCATTCTGAAGCGGCCGGCGTCCACATATCACCGGCGGGCCCTCATTCACAAACTGGCGTCATTCAAATCAAAAATCTGGCAACAGAAATCTAGATTCCGGCAAAGAAGAACCTGGCCGCGTGAATAGAATATTCCGGGAAACCTTGAAGATTCCGGCAGCGGTCTAAAGAATATTCCGGTAAAAAGATTCCGACAGAATCGCATATTTCAGTAGAATATTCTCTTTTGACGGGGACGAAACCGTCAAATTTAATTGTGTCAATTAATGACGTCATCCTGCGTCATCAGTGACGTCAGCGTAGTTTTGAATTTTCTACCCCCTCACGGTTTGCAATTTGGTTTTCATAGGCGAACTTTGAAGCTCAATATCTTGTTCATTTTGACTCCTTTTTTCGAGCAATTTTTTTTGATTTGGGCTAATTTTTCGTGCTCTATGTACTGGTGCAATCAGTTTTTGGTTTTGGTGCCTGGTTTTTCCAGAAATTGTAGATTCTCACAGGTGTTGCTGCTTCGTCCTCATTTTGGGAACTTCGGGAGTTCATATCTTGCTCCTACAGTAACATTTTTGGGTGCAATTTTTTTTGAAAGTGCATGATTTTTCGTGTACTTCTCAGTGGTAGGATCATATTGATCTCATTTTGTACCAAAAATTGTACTTGATACTGTGGCCTATTTTCGCATTTGTAAGCACTAAGATCAAGTCTAGTTTGTTGTTTTTGGCATCTAGCAACTGTAAACACACTAAATATAAAGTGCCAAATCAGATATTTCTTGGGGGGTTTCTTGATTGAGTGATTTGGGGGGGGGGGGGTAATCTTGTAGTGATTGTTTGCATTTTTTGCTTGGTTTGTGTTCTTGCAATGGGGAGATCTCAAATTGAACCCCTAAATCCACATAATTATGCTACATGGAGAAAATCAGTATCAAACTATCTCATGATGAAAGGTCTAATAGGTCATCTAAAGGACACAATTCAAAAACCTATTGATGCTAAAGAATTGGCAATGTGGGAGATTGATCATGAGAAAACACTTGGATGCATATGTTCATTAGTCTCATTTGATTTGCAATTTAATATTGAATCATGTGATACACCTAAAGAGGTATGGGAGACTTTTGAGAAATTGTATGGTAAAACAGATAAGATTAGGGGCTATCAGATTGATAATGATTTGATGAATCTTGATCCTAAAAGTTTTGACCACATCCAAGACTACATCTCCAAAATCAAGCAACTAAGAACACAATTGAAAGAATGCACTATTGAAAAAGAGGATTTACAATTGATTCTGAATGTGTTATCCAAGCTTGGTCCTGAGTATTCAGTGTTTGTTTCTAGCTTTCATACCCATCGACTTTCTATGGGAGCATCATATGTTGATCCTAAGTTTGATGACTTTGCAAATCTCCTAATCCAAGAGGAAGCTAAGTTAATGAACATGGGTCTAATCAAGTCTTCCAAACCACAAGCATTGGTGGCAAATGAGTCTAAGGTACAGAAAGAATCAGGAGAATCTTGATAAGAAGCAAAAGAAGAAAAAGAACAAGCCACATAAAGAATCAGAATCCTCATCATCAAAAGGAGAAACATCTAAGAAGGAGAGGCCTTTTTGTGCATATTGCAAGAAGGATGGACATGAAGAACATTATTGTTATAAGAAGGATATTGATGAACTAAAAAATCATCAAAAAAGAATCACATTGATTTACCTTCTAGAATGTCTAAATCTTCTCCTTTCTACTTCAAAAATTTTAAAAAGGACAAAAGGTCAAACATATATATATCAGGATATAAAGGACAAGCTCTTTGTGCTCATTCAAGTCCAGGATCAGGGAGATGGCTTATAGATTCAGGAGCATCTCATCATATGGCATCTTCACAGACTATCTTCTCTTCATTTCAGCCTTGCACTATGTCTCCTATCTTGATGGGAAACAATACATACATGAGTTTAATAGGGAAGGGATCTATTAGCATTGGTGAGAACACTTTTCAAGATGTCTTGTGTGTTCCTCATTTGACGAACAATCTACTTTCCATTTATCAGATTACACATGGTGGAGATGGGAGAATTGTGGAGTTCACACCTAATTCTGTGATTATTCGAGACTTGGAGACTAGAGATATCATTGCTATTGGGGTGGTTGATCATTCATCTCGGTTGTATTCCTTTGCACAGTTTGCTTCTGATGATGACAATGTTCCTTCAACTGTTGATCATATGAACCATGATTCTAAGGAGACATTTGGCTTTTTGAACTTGGGCATACTAACATCAGATTCAATCCTTGAGCCATGCATTTCATCTCCTCCATCTACTGTTGTACTTGATGATACTTGTGTTGCTACAGTTTTGGCTCCTAGCGATTCAGTGCAGCAGGGTCCTCATTGTTTTCCAGATATGGCTACTTTGGATGACTTCCTAATATGTATTTCAGAATTGTTTGTGGAGTCTCATCTTGCGGATTTGGAGGACACCATTGATAGCATCCATCTTCTCTTTGATGAAGATGCACCTTCTTCAGTTGTTATGAGGGAACACCTTGACCCTCTTGTTCATTCTCTACATGATCATTCTTCACAGTTTGGCGTGAGTGTGGATACTTTTGGACAACATTTGGAGGAGGCTTCTTTGTCTTCAGAGGGGATATCTTTGTCTTTGGATCATGTTCTACATTCTTCTCTACTAGATGTTGGATTGTACTCTTCAGCAGTGTGGCCTAGAACGCCTGATTGGAGTGTGTCAATTTTCGGCATCGACATGGAGACACTTGGGCATGCTTCAGAGACATCATCATCCACCATCCATCTTCATGACATCCTGCATACATCCTTGGTTTTGTTTCTTCCTAAGGGGAGGAACGTTGTTCGGCGAGATTGGATCATCTTCAACATTCAATGTCGAGCTTCTACCATCATTGCAGGAGACTCAACATTGAGGGGGGCAGCCTTGTCTCTCTTCTACTTCTCTCTTATGGGGGGGTCTTTTTCCTCACATGGGGTTTTTACCTTCTCATTCTTCATTGAGAGTATTTCTATTTTGTATTTCATCTCTCTTTTGGGGAGGAGTTTTGTCCCACTGGGTTTTCTCCTTTCCTCACTTGTGAGAGATTGCATTGCATTTGTACATGGGTACCTAACATGGCCTAGTAGTCGGGACCCATCTTTGCATCTTTGTTTCATTTGCATAATAATTCGCTACTCCCTAAGTTGCACTTAAGGGGGGGTGTTGGTGTAAATAAAGTCTTGTACCTAGTCAGTTCATTACTAGGGGACTTATTTACATCTTAGTTAAGTTTACTTAGGGACCACATAGGAGGTTGTTGGAGATTTTCCACTTTTGGTGGACTTGACATGTCATTACCTCATCATTTCCACCTTTTGTGGACACATCATGTGATTATCTCTCCACCTTTTATGGAGTGATAGCTCTTCATAGTTGTCTCATGTCATAAGATTACGATACTTGTCATAATCTTATGCCCTTCTATGTTCTCACCTTGGCTATATAACCAAGGGGTCTCTCTCATTGTAATTAATCAGAATCATATCATATCAATGACATTGAATACAGTTTATTCTTGTCATAATCTCTCTCTCTTTTCTTGTGCTTTCCATTTGGTCCATAGATCTTGGCATCCATAGCCAATTCTAACACATCCATACATTCCACACCACGCTTCCAAAAACACCGAAGCAACTTCATAATTAGTGTAAAAACCCAAGGTCAACCAAACATGGGTTAACACCATTAACATTTAAGTACACAATTCCTAAAATCAAAGACAACTTGCAAAAAACACACCACACTTGAACACAATCTAGAATATCCCACAAACATCTTAGAAACTAACAAATTCCTTCACAACAACTTTCACCTGAAGAATGCACACACCTAGTACACTTAAATATTTTTTTTCATACACTACAACTCAAGAAACCAACTTTCGAAGCTCCAAACCATGAGCAACTTCAACTAAAGAAAGATACAAATACTATCAACACTCTTCTAGATCTGCAAGACCTGAAACCACTCTATGGAGAAATGCGGAGCAAAACCATTTCTCCCAAACACCTTTGTAATGCACAATTCACACATTGGTGAACATAACTTCCTCTGCACAACAATCCAACACACCAAATTTTGAATGCAACACCTCTAAACACCTCTAATCAACATATCCAAACCATAAAAGAAGATATTCAATGTAGAAAAAATGTGGAGCCAAACCAAAACGCTACTCTGTAATACAAAACACCACCGCAACATATTATTTCCTCGTTTTATTCAAATTTCCTCAAAATTACTTGGAAACCAAGCACCAAAGACACATCCTCAACATCTTTAGCAATTCCTCATCACCACCAAGATAATTTCAACATAGCAACTCAACCATACATCCATAGGTAGAAGCTGATCAAAGCAACACTAGAGGTTGACACTAGTAACTTACTAATGATAGCATAATGAAACTAATCAAGCCATCATTAGAGACAACATAAAAACAATACCAATTGCACATCCTTGCAACAATCTCCTACTCATATAGTTGAAACCAATAACAACAACAAAGCTTGTTGACATCAATGACAACACCAACTGCATATACTTGCAACAATCTCCCCCTTTGTCATTGATGACAACATATGATGTAAAAAACCATCAACAACAAACACAATTTTGATCATCAATACTCTTCATACCAACTTACTTTGCTTCATACCAACTCATTATCTCTTTTCTCCCCTTACACAACTAACTCATTACTTTCGCTCCCCCTTTACTGCTCTACATACTCCTCCTTAGGATAAGTCAACAAAATGACAACTCTCACTTGTCCTGATTACAACAATCAATAATTCCACTACCTACTCCCCTTGAGAGGTAGCCACCAACACTAGTCTAGACCAAAGAATGAATCTTGAGATCCACTAAAATGATGCATCTCCTTATGCATCTAGTTCAAAGGAGGGGAAATAACCCCCAACTTCTTCTAGAGATACTCAAAAGTATCCTTAGGAAGAGCCTTAGTGAATATGTTAGCAACCTAATCCTTTGTAGGCACATATTCAAGATTCACTTCATTCTCTACAACCTTCTCTCTCAAAAAGTGATATCGAATTAAGATATGCTTTATCCTTGAATGTATTACTAGATTCTTTGATATATTGATAACACTTGTAATTTCACATATAGGAATTGGTTCATCATATACCACTCTAATATCCTTTAATGTTTACCTCATCCAAAACACTTATGTGCAACAAGATGTTGTTGCAATGTATTCTACTTTTGTAGTAGATAAAGACATTGAAGCTTGTTTCTTGCTTAGCCATGAAACCAATTTGCATCCAAGAAAGAATGTACCACCACTTGTACTTTTCCTATCATCTACACAACCAACCTAATCTACATCTATGTAAGCACTCAGAGTAAAGTTAGTATCCTTTGGATACCATAAGCCATGATTTGGAGTTCCCTTCAAGCATATGAATATTCTCTTCATTGCTACAAAATGTGACTCTCTAGGATCTTCTTGAAATCTAGCCATGAGACAAATTGCATGCATGATATTTGGTCTAGTAATAGTTAGATATAACAGTCCTATGAAATATTTGATCTATAATTGCTCTAATCAGCTTTAGGAGATTCATCATTCTTGCTCATCTTGCAACCAGTAACCATAGGGGTACATACGGGTTTATAATTTTCTATTCCAAACTTCTTCAACATTTCCTTGACATACTTTGATTGTGAAATGAAAATACCTTTATCTTTCTGGTTGATTTGTAGCCCAAGGAAAACATTCATCTCCCCAAACATTGAAATTTTAAATTCTTTTTGCATTTCCTCTACAAAATTCTTACACATAGCTTCATTTCCTTCAAAAATTATGTCATCAACATACGCAACCACAATCAAGATTTGATCTTTTTCAACTTTGAAGTAGAGATTGCTATCTATGGTACCTTTATTGAACCCTTTTTGTAACAATTACTTGTCTAACCTTGCATACCAAGCTTCGGGAGCTTGCTTCAACCCATATAATTCCTTCTTCAATATGCAAACCATATTTGGTTTATCTAATAACTGAAATCCTTCTGATTGTTCTATGTATACTTCTTCCAATTCACCATTCAAGAAAGCAAACTTCACATCCATTTGATATAGTTTAAAACCTTTATGTGTTGCAAAAGCCAAAAACATCTTGATAGCTTCCATTCTTTCCACCAGAGCAAATATCTCCTAAACATCTATTCATGCTACTTGTGATTAGCCTTTACACACAAGCATTGCCTTATTTCTTACCATTTCTCCATTCTCATTTAGTTTATTCTAGAATACCCACTTAGTTCCAATCACATTCTTGTTTGCTCATCTTAGGACAAGTTTCCAAGTTTGATTTTTCTCAATTTTCATTAGTTATTCTTCCATAGCCTTAATCCAATACTCATCCTTGCATGCTTCAATCACTATTTTAGGTTCAACTTTAGAAAGTAAACATAGATTTACCTATTATTCAACATATTTCCTTCTTGTCAGTACACCTTTTCTCTTATCACCAATGATCTGTTCTTCAAAATGATTCTTTTGGACATACTTGGGAGTTTTAAGAATTTTTTTTGGAGCTTCTTCCTCTTCAATCTGCACTTATTTTTCCTTAGATTTTTCTTCTTCTTTGCAAGAAGACTCATTTGATTCATATCCATCTATCACTGTTTAATTCTTTTGTATGTCTTAATCAACCTTGACACTTGCACTCTCAACAATCTTTCTTAGCCTCTTGTTGTAGCATCGACAAGCTTTTCTTTCAGTAGAATATTCAAGGAAGATACCTTCATCAAACCTTGCATCAAACTTTCCCAAGTTTTCTTCATCTCTTCTGATATAACATTTGCTTCCAAACACTCTGAAGTATTTTACAGCAGGAATCCTTCCATACCATAGCTCATAGGGAGTCTTTGTGTTATTTTCTCTTGCTTGCAATTTGTTAAGTATGTAAACAACATTATGAATTGCTTCTCTCCCGTAGAATTATGTTATATTTTCTTCTTTCATCATTGTCCTTGTATCTTATTGAATAGTTCTATTCTTTCTTTCAACCACTCCATTCTGTTGAGGAATCCTAGGGGTAGATAAATGCCTTTTTATTCCATGATTCTCACAAAAGATATTGAACTCATTGGAGGTGAAATATCCACCTCTGTTATACCTCAGGAACTTGATTTTTATATCCATTTCATTATCAACCATAACTTTGAATGCTTTAAACTCATCTAGGGCTTCTATTTTTTCATTGAGAAAATTAACCCATATCATTCTAGAATAATCATCAATCAATAGCATGAAATACTTGTCACCTTGAAGTATTCTTACTCTGGTAGGACCATAAATATCTGTATGCACCAATTCCAACAGTTCGGTAGAAGATTTTTCTTTGACTTTGAAATTTCTTCTTGCTTTCTTTTCAACTTGACATTCCTTATAGGCTACATTGATAGGCTTTGTAATCTTTGGCATATCTCTCATAGATTGAATTGAACTTATTCTCACTAGGCTATCAAAATTGACATGACACATTCTTCTATGCCATAGCCAACTCTCATTGATCTAAGTCATGAAACAATAATCATCACCACCTTTGATCTAATAGACATTTCCATTTGTCCTTCTTCTAGTAGCAATCACAATTTCAGACCCTTTTCTGATCTCACAACCATCTTCTTGAAACATAAGATTGTATCCTTTGCTACACATTTTTCCAACACTCAAGAGGTTATGTATTAAACCCTTAACATAAAGAACATCATCAATGTTATGCTTTCCATCAAAATTGATTGAACCTTTTCCACATATCTTAGCAGATGTATCATCACCAAACCTAACAAGTCCTCCTTCATATTTTCTAAGTTTAAAAAACTTACTCTTATCATTGGTCATATGATTAGAGCATCCACTACCAATGATCTAGTAGTTCTTCTCTTGTCTAGCATGAATTTAAGGAGACATCAAAGTGCCTTCAGTATTAACACTTGCTTTCAGAGCCCTTTCCTTCACACATATCTTAGAGCTTGTAGAATTAGTTTCATCTTTTAAAGCCATGGACAAGCATTCACCATCCTCATCATCTCCAAAATTAGATTCATCATCCAATACACTGGCATATTCTCTAACATAATAACTTTTCTTAATCATCTTACCTTTGTTCTCCCTATTTTTGTCATTCAAAACTTTGTTTGGACATCTTGAAGCATAATGACCTATCTTTCCACAACTAAATTTTTTGAAAGGAAACTTACCTCTGTACTTTCCAGTACCCATTTTCATTCTTCTTACAAAGTTACCTTCCACATTCATCTAAATCCTATTGATTTGATTCCACAAAATTCTTTGATTTTCCAGCCTTAAAGGTAGTCTCAACTTTTGCATTACTTGTACCAAATTCTTTCATTTCAAAAGAAGTTGAAGAACCGTACAACTGATCTTTGTTATATTGAATTCCTCAATAGTAGAAAATTTATGACTATACAATTTAGGAAGAGTTATGAGTACCTTCTTTACCACTTCTTTTAGTTCTCCACCAAGACCTTTGATGTTCTTGACAACTTCATCCACCTTCTGCAAGTAGCTACATCTTTATACATTCGCAGGGTCTCAAACATGATCTCCAGATTCTGCATCTTAGCTTGCTTGACCTTATCATCTCCTTCATAAATGCTTTCTAACTTTACCCAAATTTTACTAGTAGTTTTATTATTCATAACTTTCACAAATTCATAATTAGCAAGGCCACTTAAGAGAGAAAACCTTGCTTTACCATTGTTTTCATATGCCTTGATCTTATCATCAGTCTTTGGACCATTCACAGGTATAGTATATCTAGTCTCAACATACTTCCAGATTTCAAATCCAAGAGAAACCAGAAAATCTTCCATCCTTGTCTTCAAGAATGCACAATTTAATCCATCAAACAAAGGAACATATTTCTTGTGCACCATCCTAGATCTACCTCAATCAATTAATCTTTCTTCCAAGGAACCTTGCTCTAATACCAATTGTTGAATGCATAAGACAACTGAGAGGGGGGTGAATTAGTTGTACCTTAAAACTTTAAAACCCTCACAAATGTTTAGATACACATTAACCAAATTAACCCTTAATTTGTTAGAGTGATTTATCATGAAAGAAAATAATTTTTTTTTAATCAAATCAACACCATACATAAAGAAACACTTGATTTTTGTGGAAAACCCAAGAAGGGAAAAACCATAGTGAGGATTAGCTCACAATATAAAGTAATATCAACACCAAATACAATAAGGCTTGCTGCCCAAAAGAAAGAAGGGCTTACTGCTAGAATAAAAAAGAAGATATAGAAGAGTGTTTCAATGATAAATCCATCTCAATGCAAAAAATAGGTCCACCATAGCATCACCAACACCTTTGTAGTCTTATTGAAGAATTTTAGACACCTTTTGCTCACTGCATCCAATAATCTAACACATGAACGCTTGCACTGCACTACAAAAATTCACACCTCACAACTTTGAAATTCACATCACACACCTCTATCTCATCATCCCTCAACAACTCAACTCATATTTATACCATCTTCAACCTTGAACATGTTCTACAAGGTCATCTATGCACCTCAATTGTACAAATTCAAATTAGGTCGGCACCAAAACATTCCAAAAATGGAAGGGAATGAAGGTGGACCACACCACACCTTAGCTCAGACCTAAATCCATCCATACATGCCACACCACACTTCCACAAACACCAAAGCAACTTCCCAATTAGTGTAAACACTCAAGGTCAGCTAAACTTATGTTAACACCATTAACATTTAAGTACACGCTTCCTCAAATCAAAGATGACTAGCATACAACACACCACACTTGAACATAATCTAGAATATTCCACAAACATCTTGGAAACTAGAAAATTCCTTCACAACAACATTCACCTGAAGAATGCACACACCCAATACACTTAAATAATTCTGTCATACACCACAACTCAAGAAACTAACTTTTGAAGCACCAAACCATGAAAAAATTCAACTGAAGAAAGACATAAACACTATTAGCACCCTTATAGATATACAATACCTAAAACCACTCTCTCAAGAAATGCGGAGCAAAACCATTTCTCTCAGACACCTCTGCAATACATAGTTCATGCACTGGTGAACATAACTTCCTCCAAACATCGATCCAACACATAAAATTATGAATGAAACACCTCTAAACACCTCTGATCAACATATCCACCACACAAGCAGATTTTCAACATAGAAGAAATGTGGATCCAAACCAAAAAACTACTCTACAACACATAACACCACTACAATACATTGTTTCCTCTTTTTATTTAAATTTTCTCAAAAGCACTTGAAAACCAAGCACCAAAGACACATCCTCAACATCTTCAATAATTCCTCATCAGTACCAATCCAACAACAACCTAGAAAATAACCATACATCCATAAGAAGAAGATTATCAAAGCAACACTAGAGGTTGACACTAGTAGCTTACTAATGATAACATAATGAAACAAATCAAAGCATCATCAGAGACAACATCAACTCAATACAAATTGCACATCCTTGCATCAATCTCCTAATTATACAGTTGACACCAATGATAACACCAAAGCTTTTTGACATCAATGACAACACCAACTACATATACTTGCAACAAAGTTTGGTTAGATCAGTGATGGATAACTAAGTAGATGAGGTTAAACTGATATTTGTTGATGCTCAATGAGTAGATCACTTACTTTATTTCATCTCTCCTTTATAATTTCTTCTTATTATTTGTGACTCTACTACCCTAGAATAGGCACTGGTCTCTTGTATGTGTTCCAATCACTCACACTTAATTGAAATCCATAAAATTTTATTTTTCAGTTCACTTTGTGCTTTCATGACATCATTACATTTGTAGGGAATAAAGAAAACCATTATCTATGAATCATGGAACTCACCCCACCTTGTACTTGTTTCCAAGGTGTTATATCAATTATATAGGGGTTAAAGATAGCTATCTTTCTTAGTTTGGTGACAGTCTTAGCGACTGAGTAGACAAGTTGGGTTTAGTTATCATCAAGTTCATTATGTCTTATCATAAGTGATTCCAATACCTATTAAATAATTCCCTTGGGAACACTCTCTCAAGTTTAAGCTAAGATAAAAGTGGAGATATAAACCACTCTTATTGATTTTGATTAAAGTCCATAGTTTTGGAGATGAATTGATTTTTCTCAATTGTTGACAACCCTGGCCTTGTGAGTAGATTTTTTTTAGGAAGTGGAGTAGTGAATTTTAGACCTACTAGGATGTGTGTGTGTGTGAGAGAGAGAGAGAGAGAGAGAGAGAACATCAAACACACATCTATATAAGAGATTAATATATTGTTCATGATTTTTATAAAAATACCAGGAAGTACTAAAATGAGAAACAAGCAATAAACAAGGTCACAAGAACTCATAAGAGGAACAAAAAGTAACTCACTTATCTTCACTTTATAAATTGGTGAAAGAAAATATGTATAGAAGGAATATGTTACATAAAGTGGCACATCCTTCAAAAACTAAGCACTATGGTTATGATATATGTTATCCTAATCATGACATAAAGGATCACTTATCTCTACATGTATCAAATAAAATAATTATGAATATAAAGTTACATTATGTTCAAAGGTTCCTCAAAATTGGGTACCTAAGATTTTTTTTATGTTAACAAGTTAAAATCTAGAGTATGGAGCCTCCTTCAAGAAAGAAAGAGCAATGATAAAGAAATTTTATTTTTTAAAAGTATCCTTTTTCAAACATATTTATTAAAAACAGTCCTTTGCACAACAGTGACATATTAATTCTTTAGAATTTTGAGATAGAACATGTAGATGTTTATTATGATTAGAATAGAGACAATCCATTGAAGAAGATTATTCCAACATTATTAGTTGAGAATTTAATATTTGTGTTTATTTATGTACATATATGTATATAATTATCTTTGCTTTTGTGTCATGTTGTTTATATGTCCTTAGTTAGAATATGGATGATGTAAAGACACTTTTAGTCCAATGAATTTTGAAAAATGTGACTAAGAAAATATGTTATGTTTCTTTCTCACATCTTTCTTGTGTGTGCTATTTCTTGTATTTTTTTATGGATGTGGGATAATATAAACCACATAGTGCTTGACAACCATTCTCATCATATTGACAAAATATGTAACTTTCTTTTACTTTGTGTGTTGACTCTGACCTTTTAATTTAGCTACATTTGTTGTGCTCATGCATGATAAAACTAATTACCTTCTTGCCTTTTAAATCTAGCACATTTAATTGACTTAATATGTTTGTTGTGAGTTTTATTTTCTCATGTTTTCATTCTTATTTCATCTTGTATATTATGTTTCACATCTTAGTTCATATGTTTCATATGTTGTAGTATGTTTCATCACTTGGGAGCATCTCCTTTATGTCATTTGTCATATTATGTTTTGATGATGATAGTTATATGTTTATCCTATTGTCACATGCTTATTATGTTCACATATTATATTATCATGATCATCTTATGCTTATATGTTTATAAATTGACTTGATTTTATCCTATGATTCTTACATGATCCTTATTGTTACATGCTTATCTTATGGTTTGAAATGATTAATTATCATACATGCATCATGGATATGCTTATTATACTATTATACTATGACACATGTGTATTTACTCTTACTTGATTGTATCTAGCACTTCAATTTTTATCACTTGTTTGTTGTCTTTCACATTAGGGGCACCTTATTTCCCCTCCTCACAAACAATTTCATGATCACATATTATTAACCTAGCATATGATGGTATCAATGACACAAGTATTACAAGATTATTGGATTTTCAACACTAATATATTATTCTCTTCTCTTCGTATTCCTTGCATCCTTTGTATGGAACCAATTGAAGGGGTTATATATTATCAATCATTTCTTTGATGACAATGATTATAGTGGAAACTCCATGCTCTTTGTGGCTTCTTGTGTAATACAACTTAATGCTTATTTTTATGGCTTGCATTGTGCCTAATGGATATGTCCTAGGGTAATCCCACAATAATGAGTCCCACTTTTTTGCCAAAGTAGGACATTGATATCGACATTTTTAACTAAATCTTTACTTTCTGAGACCTATAACACCTAAAGCTTAATAATTTGAAGATGATGTGCAAACTAGTGATTTGTGGCAATTTGTGTGTAGATTCTATTTTTTTATTTTTCATTTTTTTGAAATAAATCATGAGTCTTTCTATGTAACTTTTAATAGCTAGCTTTTTTTATAATTAACAATAGTTTTAAAAAGTAACATTTATATTGTCACACATAATTATTTTAGAAAGGATAAATCTCTAATATTTAAAATATAGATTTGTAACTTCAATATCTAGTGCATGGATATTTTTCATAATTTTTTGTTACATATATTTTTTCAACTAATTTTTGAAGTCAGGGTAATTATAATTTTGACATAGGTGTATGTCGTCAAACATAAATTTTTGTGTGTATCAAAATTCAATTGTTTTTTGTGAAACAAGGACATTAATATCTAGTGCACATATATTTTTTGGATTTTTTTAGTATTTTACTATTTTTCCACATATATAGAACAAAAACCTTAATGTTATGTGAAAAACCTATTTTTAGTAAAAAATAGAAAATGAATACACAATAAAATGAAAAATATATTAAAATTATACTTGTTGGAAAGCTCGTTTCGAGGATTACGATCTTGAAAATTATCTTTTCAATTTAATTACATTTGAAGGTCCTACCTTTGGTTTGAAACTAGAATTTTTGAAGAATTTTTGAAGCAAACTTTGAAAGTGTCTTACTAAGGCCCTTCATTTGAAGGTCCTTCAAATGAAGGCACCCTCAAATGAAGATATCACCTTCATTCGAAGGTACCTTCGAACAATTATAGTTTTGCCCGAAAAAAATAATATTATTTAATGACCTTTAAAAAAGGTTTTCCAACAAAATATTTTAACAGTCAACCTTTGAATGAAGGCTAATTTTAGTCAACCTTTTGGAATTAAATATTTATTCAAATTATGTATATATACAAGGTCATTTTTTGTGTTTTTAATATAAAAAAATAAAGACATTTTTATTTTTGGTATTTTTTTGCAAGTGAAAGTTACATTTGGAATGTGGAATTGGAAGAGGAATTATCGAGATCATATTTTGTAAAGAAGGATATGGGAAATAAAAGGACAATGAAAAATAATATTGTACGATCATTTTAAGCAAAAAAGGAACAAAAATTATGTGAAGAAAGGATGGAAGATATTATGATCAACGTCTGTTCCAGCCTCCAAAAGCATCCATACTCCATCATATTATTCAACAATAAAGCAATACACGAGTTACAATGAATACATCTGAAGCATCAAGCCCTCCAATGCATTCCAATGTGTCCAAGCATGAATCCACACATCCCATGCCATGCTTCACAAACACACTCCATAAGAAGACTCAATAATGATAGCCAAACCACTCATCCAACGTAAACCACTACACATGTGTTTGCTTTTATAGACACAAGCTCACACAAAATATAACTAGTGGTAAGGTAAAACCATGTACCACAAAATCATGTGAATACAAAACCACTAACCCCTTATTTAATATTGGGTACTAAGACATCACATTATTTAACATTTACCCAATATTAAATTATTATCGCATGTCTCCCACACAATAAATAATAATACAATGTTATAGTACAACATAAGTGGGTCCCCAAATAATTACCTAGTGTGATTAACACCACCACCAAGGTGTATCACAACTAAATAATTATTTAATTACAAAATTATAATAAATCATTTTATGCAATGACATACAACATCATATCCCAACATTCTCCCACTTGTTGTATATATTGCATAAGGGATCAATACATGAAATACATCATCATAGCCATACATGAAATCACATGAATCTCCAACATGCTCTCGTTCTCCATAAAGATACTTGCAATAAGAAAAAAGTGACCACAATATCAAGCAAGAACTCCTCTCATCCCCCAACATGCCAAGGTGAAGATGCACCAATTCAAGAGCACAAGCATCAAATCCAAGTGATAACAAAGGCTCTAACCAAGTTGTTGTCAAATGAAAAACCCACATGATTAGAAATATAATCCAAAAAACATGCTAATACATCCAACCATCCATACCTCCAAGGTGTCAATACATCAGTAAACCCAAGCCAAGAACATATGCAACCTGTAAACTGCAACCAAGCTCACTATATCAAACCTTTCAACGAAGAACACATATATCTAGGAACTCCCATTGCATAGGTAATGTCAAAGCATATCAAGTATACCAATCAACACTATATCAAGGTGTGATAAGTAAATCAAAGCATGAGGTACCAAGAACAATGACAATGATCCACACATACAACCCAAAGAGTTGCATAATCTCTCACAACATGTTTTCGCCATCCTCCCAAAACCATGAACATCCAAGAAGAAACCATGAAGAGAGAAACTTGTAAACCATAATGTCCTCCTACCAACACCTCAAAAGTGTAATGTTGTGTCAAGTATGATCTCCTAACAACCCCAAATGAAAAGCCTCAACAACATCCATAACACTTAACCTCATAGATCAAGTACAACATATGAATCAACATAACAATGCCAACATGGATGGAAGCCTCTCTAACCAAGAAGATCAAACTCATAGTATCCATTCTCAATACTAAAAATCAGCCCATAAACCATCTCCTAACAATCCTCATCAAATAATGATATCATAAAATCAAATGCACAAGGAGATAACCATGCCATAACATCCCTGAAAATGAATCCTCCAGAACTAACTATCCACAACTCAAGATTCATATCTATGAAAGATAAAGCATATAAACTCATGTTAACCAATCGTAAAATGAGTCTCCATAATTAATCACCACAAATCAACCCAATCCCATCAGAAATCAAAGCACAAAACTATGAATTTCAATCTGCAACTAGCTAACAAGAGACCAAAAAAACAAGGTTAGTCATGTTAGAAAGCACAAACAAAGCATTCCCTATGAGATTCTTGATCAAACAAAGATGAAAACATGAAATAAAATCCTAAAAGAAAGAAAATAAGAGCATGTAATCAAACTAAATAGACCAAACATCCATCCCATAGGGGGATTGGTGCCACTTTGATGTCGAAAGTAGCGCTTTCCCAATCCCTTTGATAATCTCCAAGATGTAAGTGATTCCAAGTGTATGAGATTGATGCAAAGTGACAATGAAAACAAGCTAAAATGAGATGAAAGTGAGTGTAAATGAGTGATTGATATGAGTGAAAATTCCTATAGTGAGATTTCATGAGATTGTGGATGAAAATGGATTCAATAAATGCCAATTTCCCTTAAAGATAATGATAGAAATTGGATGATTGATGGAGGATAATGAGTATAATGACTTTGCATGAGATGATTGATCCATATTCAATAGAGGAAGCCTCTATTTGTAGGAAGGAAGGGTTGAAGAATGGGTAAACTAGGGGATGTGGGACTAAAATAGGGACCAATAGCATTGTGACACTTGTCACAAGGCTAATGAAAGCCATGGGGATATGTGTGGAGCACATTTTGAAATATGTGAAGAGTTAAGGCATGTAGGTGGATTTTTAAGAGAATGTAAGAGAATTGAATGAATATGGTTGAGAGGTAAGAGGGAAAAGATGACATGTAAGAGGAATTGAATGCATTTGTAAGAGACATTTAAGAAATTTATAAGAGGCTTTTAAAGATTTTGGAGGGAAATTTAATGAATGGGTAGTTGGGGGGAATATTCCAAAGAATATGCCTTTGTGAGGGAAATAGGCTAATTAGCTAATTAAAAAAAATGATTTCATGTGCAACTTGGTTAGTAAACTAGGGGTTAATTTGACCAAGGTGACGTTAAAAGCTAGATGATTGGATAATGGAGATTAGGAAGTAGCTTAAGGTTAATTAATTCATAATTAATTAACTTAGGTGGGTTACGGGTTTGTGACATTTGATTAAATAGTTGAATTTATTTAATTAAATGAGAAGACATAGGGGTTTCAATTAAATAGTTTAATTTATTTAATTAAATGAGATGAAAATTAGTGAGAAGAGGATGAATTAACTTGATAAATTTAATTATTTGATTAATAGGAGAAAGTGATGAATTTAATTAAACAATGTAGATGATTTAATTAAATAATTAGAACAGAGCTAATTTAGGAAGAAATGATGTTAGTAATCCAATTCAGATGCGTAATGTCGATCAAGACTATTTAAGTGTCTACAAAAACATAACACATTTGAAAGATACATTGGGAAAAATACCTCTCAAATAATAAAATGTCAAGTAGATGAAGAGTGGGAATGAGAATGCTCCTCTAGGATAAACAAGTCATCATGACTCACTCCAAGAACAATCTCCTCTATTGGTCCATCATGAACTCATGTCCATACCCAGGTGAAAGCTCCTCGCTCTTCTTGCTGAAACCTCCAAAGAGTAACCATCTCAAGAAAATGTCTCTAATAATAAGAGAACTCCGACCATCACCTACATCTCTAAGTATCCACGAGCACTTGTAACCAATCAATCCATGCCAAAATCCAAATGAAACATAGCACCATCATTTATCAAGCAAATGATCAATGTACTCAATACAAAGAGAATCACACATGATCTGTTGGGAAATTGTGTCTCAACCTTGCAATTATATAAATGATACATTGTAAATCTAGACCGTTAATTATTAGGTTTTAAATCCAATGGTGGATATTTTGTTGGCCTATCTTTCCCTAAAATGTAATCTTATTTTATGAGGGCACTATATTATGACTGCAGTAGAGAGAGATGGTGATGTATTCTAAGAGTTTGATAGTAGTCATGTTGTCTCTTGATCTATGAGTGGTGATACTCCTGTGAGAAGCTTGCTCTACAAGTATATTGTAATCTTTGTGATTTATTAAATAATATATTGGGTTGATTTTGGAGTGTGGGTTTTTTTCCCGAAAGGGTTTTCCCCACATAAATGATTGTTTTGTGGTATGCATGATATTTATGTTTATTTTTGTTTAAGTTTATGTAATTGTTAAAGAACTATAAATTTTTTGCATTATTCTCCTCTCAAGATTAGTGTAGGAAGTTGTTCTGCTACCTTAGCTTCCTTACAAGCGGTATCAGAGCCTGACCACCTTTGGTTTTAGTTGTGGGTTGTTGGGTTTTTTGAACTAATCTAGATTTGAGTGAGAGCTTATGCAGAAGACACTTTGTGATCAGGTTGCAAAAATTTTTAGATGGCAAGTTCATCAGGGAAAATAGAGGTGGAGAAATTTTATGGAAATAATTTTGAAATGTGGAAGTTGAAGATGGAGGATCTGTGGGATGCTATTGATGAGAATGTTTCAAGGCCTATAGATCCTACTCAAATTGCTCAATATGATGTTATGGACCATAAAGCCAAGGTCTAACCAGATTGTGTTTGGATGACTATTTTAATTAATGTCCATGAGGAGACCTCTACACATAAACTATGGAAGAAGCTTGGTGAGATGTATCAAGCCGAATATAGTGAACAAGATTTTCTTGAGGAAGAAGTTATATTCCTTGAGAATGTAAGAGGGTGGACGAATCACATACCACCTAGAAGTTGTTAGGTTAGAAGGTAGATATCTAAAAGTTAAATACAGATTTGATCAATAAAATAAAGAAATAAAACACATAGAAAATTATAGTAGAAATAAGACAACACAAAGAATTTAACATGGTTCACCCAATCCAGGCTACATCCACAAAACCACAACCATCCAATGATTTTATTATCCAGTGAAAAATATATTACAATATCATGAATAATCACCTTTTTCTACATACAGTAACCCCATCCCAATCCCCTTATAACAAGCTTTTAGAAGCTTTCTAGAATTAGGCTTTTGCCAAAGTCATTTGTTTTCTTTTGGGTGATGAC